>JAGDQP010034625.1:2611-20008 GCA_022664845.1 Lepisma saccharinum | reverse complement strand
CTCCGCCTTGGAGAGTTCTCGTTCTTCTCCGAGAATCTCGTAAACTACGGGAAAGATGGAGTATAAAAGATGGACTCTGAGACCAGAGAGTTCAGAGACCAGTCCTCACCAGACACTCCTCACCTTAATACGAACGATTCCTTCTGTTTCGCGCTGTGAATCGTATCCCATCTCTCTCAACCATAAAAGCGATTCCTTCTGTTCGCGCTGTGAATCGTATCCCATCTCTCTCAACCATAAAAGCGATTCCTTCTGCTTGGCGCTGTGAATCGCCTCCTGTATCACCCGAATCCTCGGACGAATCCTTCTACCTTCCCTAAAAACCTATCTTGGTAATTCCTACAGAAGAGCAAAAATTCCTCAACTACTCTTAACTAAAGAAACCTGGTAACCGTGTCTGGTCCCTCCGAAGTACTCTGTCGCCGGTTGTCGAAGGCTTCTCCGAAATATCTCCACCAGAGCTGTAGAGGTGCAGCTCTCCCAACGAAACGTAGTAACACCGTCATCGTTACCACCGAAGCCTGTCTGCAGTTCATAAGTCACCTTCTCAGAAGCCACGGTGACTTTCGTCTGGCCTATAATTTTGCCTTTCCTAAATTCCAACCCACACCAAAATTCGTTCATCTAGAATATACACTCAAAAGGCCAAACTCCTGACCTAAACATCATCCTGAACTGCTAATACAAACTATTCAAAGATAGAAACTATTTTTAAAAAGCCCAAATATCTTCCTTCTAGCTCACAAGCTCCAAATTTATAAAACCTATATAAGCAAATAAAGAATATACTTCAATCTAAAAAACTGAACTTCTGATTTCAGACCAGAACTAAGTATTGGTAGCTATCAAGCTTTTAAAACGTCACAAGATCCCACGAAACTCCTTTAAATTTCAAATCACTTCTAGAAAATACTTTATTCCAGGAGAAACAGTCAAATTTCTTGGAATCTCTTCAAATTGTTTGTCGCTCTCAACAAGAAGAAAGCAAAACGCCTCCCGCTTGGTCGCGACAATATGTTACAAGTGTCAACCATACAGGAGTTGTATTGTTACCAAGATTATTTTATCTGTAAACTTCTGAGTGTAACCAATGTAACCTCCTACAATGCTAAGATGTGAATCAAATTTGTTTCCTGTATATCATGTTCCAAACATGTCAAGTTGACATTAAGACACGTGCATGTTAAACACATCTGAAATACAAGACATATAATCCCAATATTCCAAAACCTATTTCCCACGAGAAAATTCCTACTCCTCTATGCCTAAGGCTTAAGCAGGCCAATGAAGGAATTCTTTCAGAAGAGAAGCATCATCTCCCACTACAGATTGAGGACCATCCAATGATCATAAGTGGAAGTTACAGGAGTATGAGTTTTCCAACTTTTCCTCTCCTTACGTCTACAAAAGTAAGTAAGTACCAGGGTGAGTCATATGTTCGTAGCGTTTTCATGAATAATGTGCAACACACGCCTCCCCCTGTACCACAGAAGCCTATTCGGCGAGGTACATCCCATCACACTGTATGGTCCTTCTCCAACGTTCCACCAGTGACACAAGCCCCTGACGATACCAGACTGCAGGCCTTGAATCAAAGAACTCAGTAATGCCAGTTGTCACATCATCCCCTGAATGGAATTGTCTGCCCCGCAAGAAGTGTGCCATGGAACGAAACAAATGAAAATCAGATGGTGCAAGGTCGGGACTGTAGAGGGTGTGTGGTAAAATGTCCACGCCATCCATGTCCACAATGTGCTGGCGGACTCTTCTTGACCTGTGGCATGGAGCGTTGTCAAAGTGAGGAGCAGTCGCTTTCGGTTCACCAGTGCTGGATAACGACGGCGCACAATGTCGTATACCCGTTGCAGCGGTTCAGCATACAATGTCCCATCTACGGAACGACCATGTGAAACATGCATGCAGTGCACCGGACCTTCGAAATTCCACCACACACACAGCATTGTCTTCTCTTCAAACCGCCCTCTTTGAACCACTGGCTGCGCCTCCGTACCTGGTCGAAGCCATTGTTTCTCGGTGTCAGGATAACGAAGAAAGATCCACTTTTCATCATTCGTGATTATCCGCCACCAAAACCTGTCGTCAGTTGGGTTTCGAAGCAGTTCTTCACACAGGGTCACACGTTGTTGAGCTTGAGCGGGAGTCAAATCATCGGGAACCATTCTCGGTTGCCCGGAGCGAAACCCAATTTGTTGCAGATGACAAACGACACCGGTTTGTGATGTCTGGACCTCATCAGCCAGCTAACGGGTACTGGTTCCTCGGTTTCCTTCAACAACGTTCAGGACGGCATCGATATATGTCGTCACAGGGCTCCACTCTTCGGCTTTTCATCAAACTGGTGTCACCAGAGCGAAAAAAAGTTGAAACCACTTTCTAGCTGTGGACGGGTGGACAGTACCTTTACCTTCTACGGCACAAATTTCCTTGGCTGCTGGTGTTGCATTCAACCCCCTTTTCCAGTAATAGCGCAGAAGCACACGATACATAAGTTTCTCCTCAGCCATTGTCCTGCCAACTGTGTAATCAAGGCGTAGTTCCTCCCACACAGCGCTGTGATCAGAGAGACACGTGACACGCATTCTGAAACCACCACCTTCACCTGTTCTACACGTTGCACATGCTTTTCCTGCACCGAGTGGGCGGGGCCACCAAACGCTACGAATATATGACACCCTGGTAAGTACGCATGCGCAAGTCACGAGATGGGATATTCTCCCCACTACTAGACTAAGCTACAACGAGCCCTTCGGCAAAGTAGAACGAGCTGAGACTTATATCCAGCTGACTGGGGACTCTCTCTATGACGTGACTACTTATCGAAACTTCAGGATTAGAATCATATCGACCCAATTACCAAATTATTGGATAATTGAAGAAACAGACAGTTTAACTCCGCCCTAGATATATCTCGTTCCCCTCGGAAAATCTCGGGAACTACAGGAAAATTGGAGTACAAAAGATGGACTCTGAGACTAGGAATTCAGACACCAGTCCACCAGACACAATCATGTAACCTCAGACGAGTCCCTCCGCTTTGCGCTGGCATCGTCTTCCTTCTCTCTCTCAAACACTCAAGCGAGTCCTTCTGTTTAGCGCTGGCATCGCTTTCCTGAAACTAAGCTAATCCTACCTTCAGAAAGCTTAAATCCTCAACGACCTAAACACCTCGTTACACTTGGTACCTGTGTCTGGTCTTTCCGAAGTTTACTGTAAGTCGGTTGCCAGGCTTCGAACACTCATTAACCACCAAGAGCTGTAGAGGGTCAGCTCCATCACCATCAAAGCTACCTACAGTTCCAAGTCGCCGTCATGGAAGCAATGGTGACCTTTCATCTGGCCGAAACTTTCCCTTTCCTAAATTAGAACCTTCACAACATTTCTCTAAAAATATACACTCATAAGGTAAAACTCCTGACCTATAACACCTTGAACTGCTACATTCTTTCATTGAATAATAGAAAGTGTTTCTAAAGCCTAAACGTCTTACAAAGCATCTTCCAGCTCACAAACTCAAAATTTGTAGAACCAAATAAACAATAGTCTTCAATCTAAAAAGGAACTTCTGATTTCAGACCAGAACTAAGTGATTGGGTAGCTATCAAGCTTTCGACCGTCACAAGTTCCCACGTACATCCTCAATAACTCTCAAACGCCTTCTAAAATTATCTTATTCCAAGAGAACAGTCAAATATCTTGGAATCTCTCTATTTTGTTTGACGCTCTCTTCCAGAACAAGAAAGAAAAATGCCTCCGCTCAACCACGCATCAGCACACAGACGGAAGACGATGTACATAACATCACTACTTATATAGAAGGACTACTGTGACATGATAAACAGGCATAATGTCAGTCAATAGCAGTAGCGAGGATTAAGTTGTTAATGGATTTAGTTTATTCGATTGGTAGGGCATTGATTTGTAATTAACAGGTGCAAACAACCACAGATGCTAACCTAGCTGTACAGATGCAATACCGCATATGTAGAATATAGATTGGAAACAGGACTAGCACTGGTAGCGTAAATAGACTCTCTATGACCAGCCTTTGCAATGGCCACTAAAAGAATAGCAATGTCAGCCAAACTGGCCAGCTCTTAGCGAAAATGTTGCGAAGCTAGATTCGGTTAATACATACGGCACTCACTGGTAATAAATAACACAGTTCGGTGACTATATAGCACTACCACCAATCAAAGAAGCATAGGACCAAGTTCCACTTACATATTACATAATTACTCTATTTAGACACTTTGATCTTTGAGTTGTCCAAATTGACTGGAACCAATTGCCTTCGCCCTGAATTTACTGGATAGTTATATTACACGACCAGATTTAAAAGGAGCTCTGTTATTCGCTAACAATTCCTATAAAGCAGGTCCATCGACAGGAATTCAAATCAGTGCCGTGCACGATGGAAGTTTGTGCCTGTTCAGGGTCAGACGTGAGTGAGAATTGTACTAAGCAAGCCAAAGATCGATAGAAGCCGACACTTTCTGTGGCATGCATTCAGTGCTACGCCTGCATTCCCCTAGAATATGAAGGCCATGATTGTAGAAACCTTTCGATGGAAGCGTTTAGAGATGGAGTTTTGGAGACGTTAGCTTTTCGATACATACGATAAATTCTACAACGTAATTGTAGAAATGAATCCAGATCAAGACATCACAGTAGGAAACTTTATACCCACATATATAGGGATGATAGCAAATGACGACGGTCTAAAGGCAATTTACGATGTGCTATGGACTTAGTACAGAGACGTTTTCTTCCGGTTTTGGAGCAGAATTAAAACGCAAAGATTGGAATTAATAACAGTATTATGCATTGGGCTTATTAATGCTTGGGTTTAATAATACATAAAGCGCTACTGAGAAATATAAACATTTGCAAGGCAAGGTATAAACACACTTAGAATATAATTACATATAGGAGCGATAAAATATATACTCAGTCAATGATAAAATGAGCGGTCTTGTTTCAAAAGCCTAAATTACAAAATTGTTTTCCACTGTAAAAAAGGTGTTAGGAATAAGCCATTCATCAACAGATATGTTTCTGTACAAAACAAACTAAGTTTTCTTTATCGTAATCTATTTATTTATTTAAGTTTTATAAAACCTACTTGTTGGTCTCTAAAGAAAATAAGTTCTGATATGAATTATGTGGCAACGTCACAAAACATTAGTATCCCCTCTCCTGTTTTCAAATATTGATTTATTAGTTAATAAATACAGCAGTTTTACAGCTACTAACTTCTCCTTTCTGAGCCTAAGATACCTAAAAGCAATAAATAAATTTAAAGAAAATCTACTAGTCTATACTGACAAACATTAAAGAAAGCTGTAACCTAAATTAAAGAAGGTTATTCTTTCACTATTACTGAACATAAAATAAATTTAATACAGCGATATCAGCACGTTCGTAATAAGCAGCGATAGTGTTGCGTATTCTCACTGGGGACGTTAAACTCCTTTTTAAAACTTTTACCAATTGTAGGATATAGTTTTCAGATGCATAGAATCTAGGGAAATAGCATTAACTGGAAGATTAGATCATAGATACATGAAACACGGATAATTAAACAAAAAGGCGCTGCATAAGTTTGACTTTGTTTACATTTGAACAAGAGTTAGCTCGAAGCTTATTCTACCATAATGATTCGTAGCCGTGGTTGTAGTGATTCTTTTCCATTCTTTTTCTCCTTCAATCTGACGAAGTTGGTTCGAACCCTACCCACAGACGGAAAACTTTTAACTAAATTATACTTTTTCTACATACCGTCATCTATGTTAGTGTTACATAGACGTATCAATATTAAATTTTCCTAAAATACGCATAATGAAGAATACATATATATATAATTCAGTCATATTCAATTCACTACAGGATGAGGCCTCTCCCGTAGCGAGGATGTGGTCTACTACTTCCGCGTTGCCCAGACGTATTGGAAGAGGAGAGCCGTAGCTCTCAACTGTAATCACCATTGTATTTTATTCACAAAAGCTCCACAATTGTCCTCACGATGCTGGGTCAACACCGAAATTTTGAGCCCCCACCGGCAATCAAACCCGGCACTGCTCGCACTGAAGTCAAGCGCACTACTGACTAGTATATATTCATATATTGTACATATTACGCTAATCAAAAGTTAAGGTATTGTACATCGCTATTCCATATCTACAACGCTCCATTTGTATGTTTGACTTTGTATCCTGAGCGTTGGACATCCCGCCATATCCTATGGAAGTGTTACTTTTATTTCTCTATCCATCTGCGTTTGTATTTTCGAAATCAGTTAAACAACAACGACGATATAACAAATTCAAATTTCATTAATTTTTCCCGGGTTTCCTTTTATGTTTTATAACTTTTATATAGAGGCAAAGTCTTAGAATTTTATGTAGATTATGATAGCAGTTATTTAATTATCTGCCGCAAAAATATGACAGTTTACCAACTCTGACTTATATATAGAGAATTTGCCTTATTTGTTTCTGGAGTTAGCGAGTTCAAACTTAGCACCTAACGTTTTATTAGAGTTCATATGATATTATGAGTCAACCAGGTTGGCCACACTGCTTTATCAATTGTATACGTCTCGTATAATTTATGTACAGAGTTACATGATTAGCTTCAAATGTGTGTGTGTGTATATATTATTACATGAACACTTGTTTTCCAAGTTTTTTTTTAGCGACAGTGGCTCTTGTCTGGCGGCAGGATTTGCAAACTTTCATGCAGGCCAAGGTTGAACAGCCGGCGATAGCCCCTAGTCAGCGAACAGGTCCGACACAGAAACGATTAATTTCCTCTCCTCACCCTATCTTCTCACTTCCATCACACTTTTCTCTCTAATTTTTTTTACCATTTTTGTGGTGGAGCTTTTTAGGATGTGATTGATATTTCTCCTTGTCATTATGCTCAATTGTTAGACATTACGAGTGGCGGTCTTGTATTACCGTTCCGCTTGTATGAATAAATCTCCTTTTATGTCCTTCTTCACATAAACAGGACAGATTGTGATGCTCAGCATTTATTTTTAATCCTTTTTTTTTAATCGAGTGGCTTCCAGTCCTTTCTTTCCATCCCTCCCTCTTGATCACCGCTTTGATTTCACCATCTCACCCACTTGACACGTTACCTCCTTTCATACTCTACAATCCATCATTACCCGGCTTCCTCCTCATCCTCGTCCTTCTCTGATATCTCAACTCTTTCTCTATACCATATCGTGTATATTAAACCTGCTTTGTGTCTGAATGCAATAGTCTTATCGTATCGTATGTCATTAAACGTAACTATTCAATCATACTCTTTGATCATCTTACATGGGTCGCTGTTAGCCTTCTGTTCGTATCAGATGATCACCAAAATACCTCCATATTTTATACTATACAACAACCTCTACCGTTCTACCAAATCGTGATCCAGGGGGTTATGTCCTGTCTGTTACCCCTTGTTCAACATCTCATCATTATGCCGTCTATTGTATCAGAATTCAATAGCATTATGATCGAATTACACATCTATTCACGCATGGGTGGTTCTTATTGTGTTCGGTTTAGCACTGGCTTTGCCATATCGCTGTAAGATGTGGTGCTAGCATTAAAAAAATATACTGAATGGAAAAATAAAGGAGAAAAAGCTTCTCCTTATAGTATCCTCTCTGGTGTCTCTCCCTCCCCCTTTCGCCTGAACCGGTTGCTTCAGAGATGGATTAGCAGTTGTATGAATTAAACTGGAATGGTCTCTTTTCCTCTTCGCCCAGTTTAAATGGATTTTCTATCCTCCCAGCAAAACTGAGAAAGAGAATCAAGAAAATGAAAGGTCATTTTTCATATACTCGCTGAGCAAACCTCGGGACTAGAGGCAAATAAAAGATCAATGGCAGAGAGGCCCTACAGACTTTTTTCTTTTATCCTTTAGGGTAAAGATTGAATAAACCAAACAAAAAAAGTTTAGCTAATTAGCGAAAGCATAATATAACTTGTAGTATGCAGTTAGGAAAGTTGTAATCGTAATAAACGGCAGTTGTTTTCTTCCATGTACATATTGTCGATAAATAAACATAAAACATTCCTATCAGGCTGTATCCTCTAATGGTGTCTCACTACATATTAAGAGTAGAGCCAATGCAATACAGTTTTGTCATGTCGAAAATAAGATGTAATTACGTTACATCAGAACAAATACGCAAATATCGCGATTGTCATTCTATCACCAATATATATTGCTGTAGCCTTCAATGGGCGGGCTAATTGAAAAAAATAGTAACAAAAAGCTAATTACCTTACGATAGTTGCAATACTCGCATGCTGTAGCCAATAATAACAGCAAATGTATAGCATACATTGTAGATAAAGAAATACTTTAACGGTAAAGTAGCATCATTTGCCTCCGATTCCTGCGGTGGGTGTAACCCATACGGACATCATGAATTATTACAGCTAGCAATTAGTAGTGGTCTATACATGCATGTGCCATAAGTATACTGATCCACACCTGAAACATCATGTAACATTATAGCTTCCCTCTCTGGGAAGACACAGTGTGGCCAACACATGATTATACTGTTTTTATTAATAATTTAATTAAAAGTCACAATAGTTTTATCAATTTATCATGAGTTGCCAGTCTGATAAATTAATTATAGGTACCATGTTTCCTACTTTACATCATGAGTTGCCAGTCTTATAAATTAATTAATGGTACCATGTTTCCTACTTTACATAATTTTTGTTCATATCGAAGAACTGTTAACATCGCATATTAGTTGAAAATCAAATATAAAGTAATTTCATTGTGACAATTTTCTCCCTTTACAGAGGGTGTTGGATGGTAGTCATCCAGGAACTATTTTTGATGTACTGGAGTGACTGAGGGAAAACCTCAGTCGCGATAGAAGGCCGCTAGGATCGTTCTCAACTTTTCAATTGCTAAGCCCACGTTCTACCAACTGAGCTACACACGCATTGCAAGTCCAGTTAGTATCTATGTCAGCCAGGCACAACAGGATGCATTTAATATCATTTGTCCCACTTCCTTTTTAGTTCAAAACTGACCCAGCCTTAACTTTTAACTGGCCTTTTTTAAGCTTTTTTTCGGTGTGTAGCCTGCTTTCTAAAATAACTAAATCTTAATTCTGGTAAATAACGTGGATATTATTTACTGGATGTGCCAATATGTGAATATCTCAAGAACTAAGTCATAAATCAAGCAACGGGCCCCACAGCTACAACAAATATGAAAAGTTGAATTAAAACTGAAAGTTTCCTTTTAGATTAAACAGAAATTAGCAAACGGGATTAAATATGTCCTCCGATCGATGTTTGACATTATATACTAATCGTTCACTCCAGTACCGTTAAGTACAGCTCAATGTTTATAAAATGAAAATTTCATTTCCAGGTGTCGCTACATAACTTCCTTCAGTGTTGTCAACAGAGAGTATCGCGATCGGAATATTCAGCAAGGGTCGTCAGTTAGTTTGCTACGTAACTGGCTTCGTTTTTTGTAAATAAAGCTTCCAAATCACTGTTTGTAATATGAGTTCCTACCGTGGTTCAGTGGATAGAGTGTAGACTTTTTGAGTGGAAAACCCGAGTTTGAATTCCGGTGGGTACGAGATTTTTTTTTTCTAATACATTCCTATGCGTTCATATTTATTATTAGGTTTTCGTGCATTTTTTTTTTCGTAGATTAAAAACCATGGGTTAGGTCAGGTTCGGTTGTCTCTCTCTATGCATACGTTCACAAATTCCGATCACAAGACGATCGTTTTTTTCATCGCCTATTTTCTGTGAATGTGAATAGTACGTAACTTGTACGAGAGAAACCTGATTTAATCCATTGGGCTAGATAGATGCAAGCAAATAGGCATATACTTATCAATAATCACATGCAGAAATGATGACTTACCTCTTGTTTTTTCCCGAGTTTAATGAATGGAGCCAACTACCATTGCTCCCTGATATTATTCTTCAACAACTATGTTTTTTTTTTTTTTTGTATTTTTGCTGATCTTCCTCCCCCTCTCTGCTATATATAGTATGTTACTACCCACAGTCTTTTATGTACTTCATGAAGTCTCTCCCGTTATCTGTGCAGACAGGTTGATAGGCATACAACTACACGAGGAGTGGGTTATTTACTTCGTTTTGCTACTCTGTTGGATCTCGTAATTAGCACTCGCTTTCGAGAACTGTTTGAATTTCTTCAACTGCTAAATTTAACTTCCGGTGCAGCGGCAGCAGGGACGAGCTATGTCTGCTAAACATCAACACACGTGAAGGAAATGTTGAATTAAATATCAAGGATTGGAACGAAGTCTTTACAAGACGTGTGAAAGATATTAAGACTAAAAAAATATTAATATTAATTAGATTTACTTTGCACAACAGTCTATGTTCTGTGTTTATCGTAATATCTACATCTTTTTTTCTGTAACTTTCGCATTGTTTTTCATTTACTTTTTTTGATCGCTCGGCTACGGGCTCACGGATCAGCTGAGTTGTGATACGTTCGTTTTTAGTGTACGGCAATACGTTCGTGCAGCCATTGGGTGATTTCGACTGGAGAGCTTTGGAATTTTGAACTGAATTGAAGGCCTTTAGACAATTCAGGCTCAGGTCGAATGGATTATGATAGGAGAATTGGTGGAATGAAGAAAGTGGGAGGAAACGGGAGAACCCCGAAAAGAGACCGTGTCTACCACAAAACCCACATGGTTGAGCTGGTATCGTACCGAGGGCTTTAATCAGAGGTGAGCGCTGCATCACTGAGTGACGGCGGCTCCGCTTCGTAATTTTGTTTTAATTTTAGATATTCATTTATTTTATTTCGCTGTTCTTACAATTTATAATTCGACAGACGACTATGACCTACGCTTGTTCACATCTGATTTAACGTCCCTCGGTGATTAGTTCTGATCACTATTTCGGAGCAGGAATCGGATAAATAGCGGGTATGATGCCCTTATTCATCTGGTGAAATTGACTCAAGTCCAGTCTAGCTGACTGGCCGAAAGTATGACTCAATCTTGCTCATCTGAAGACATTCAATATTGAGTGGTTTTTGGCAAAAAATAGGTATTCTATTTCTTGTTTGTAATCATATTGTTGCGTCTCGGTTACGTTATTATTCATCGTAAAGCGACACGATCTGGCTTCAACTCCCATATTTCCTCATGCATGGCCTGAGTGTAAAGTGCAACTTCAATTTTTAATACTAGCTGAGACGAGTTCTATGTAACGTTTATAGAACTTACTATAGGTTATGTCAGACGTGACGTCATTGACTCAACCAAGGACAAGGACGCCGATCCCGGGGGGACTTTGGGGCCCTGGCCCCCCAAAGTTGAAGTATTTCATTGATAAATTCCTCCCTCAAACTCGTGTGCTACAGTACTTATATAAATTACATCATGTATAATACCCATCTCCTGGCTAAATTCGTGCATTGCTTGTGTTGTTTCTGGAGTTTCGTGCATAACTTCGATAAAGACCTTTTAGTAAGAAAAGATAAGAAAGAATGAAAACGTATTTTCTGTCGTTTAACGCTCGGAACACCATGGTCGGATCATAAATTACCTATACAGTCAAAATATTATTTTTATCCATTAGTCATTAAGTGGAAGAGTGAAATTCTGTGTATTCTTCACGTACGTGTCCAAAAATCTTAGGCTAGAAAATGACGATAAGCTCATGTATTTATTGAGTAATAATTTAAGAAAATCAAGCATGAGTCGATTTGACCCAATCTTGGCGTTTTGTGTAACTATTTTTAAATGTCATTTTATATTAAAATAACAAGTTGTTGTCGGTTCTAATGATCACACGTCTCTTTCCAAACGACCTACACTTTATAATTTCTCAATCAAGGAGCGATGAAACGTGGACGATCCCTCTTGTGTAGTTGTAAAGACAAATACTCCGCATACTGTCAGCAATGTAATCGCTTCATTTGCAAGAATCAGAATACAACAACAGATACGATGTGCTTTACATGTGAGACAGAGAGTAAGATGGTTTGATTCGGGTAATTTTTATATGTAGTACCATAGACCTCGTCTATGGTAGTACTTTGTATGTATAAATAAGTATGAGACTCATGATTCCTTCATTTTTGTGCAGCCATGAAAATGGTTACAAGGTTAATATGATGTGAGTATTAATGTTTCTGTATTTTTCATTATTTTGTAGTATCTACTTGAAAAAATAAAATACAACAAATAAATACAATACAATGAATACGCCCATTCTCTAAAATACTTTGATTTTGAACATGTACTTTATTTGATACGAGAAATATACATGGGTCGAAAATGACTCATCTTGGCGTTCCTAGGGTTAAAGATCATTCATCGTGATTTTGTCATATACAAACATAATTTAACAAAAAGAAAAAAAAAGATACAATTAAAGTAAGCGACAAGAAGAACTCACACAAAAGTACGATTAGACTTGCACTAGGAAATATATCTGTCAAACTGCTGTTTGGATGCAATTATTGTTTACCGTTAATACCGTAATTTTGAGTTTCTAATACCACATATAAAAAAGGAAACTATACACAGCGGGTAAGAAAAGTATTTGCACAAGTTCAAGAAAGAGGAAAAACAGCCTGTATCAAACGTAAAACACGGACCATTTCGAAATAACTTGCCCTTTTATGATAATTTGGATGCCTTAGATAGAATACTATAGAACTACCACTCGATACACCTGTAAGGTACCAGGCAAAAGAGAGTGAGGACTACGTAAATTCATCGCAAAAAAAAAAAGTATTTGGACAACCCAATACTACTCTCGAAATAAAGGTTCTAGGTATCCTTTTGTGTACAAGAGCAATCCACATCGCGTCATGAAAGTCAAGCTTGTTTGCAAGCCATGCTTTACCGTTGGATACATTATAAACAAACATAAAACAGAGCAATTATTGCGGAAGAGAATCCATTCTGGCCAACTAAGAAAAGTAACTGCGCGGAATTAAACCTACAATCTTCATTCTGTGAACAGAACTCAAAGAATTAGTGTTAAGGATTTGGCCACTTCACTCGCCTAGGATATGTAAGTTAATGTTACACCACAAACAATCTAAAATTCATTGAAAAACTTGGGATTTACAAGATGGGATCCAGGATATGAATACTGGCCACTCCATTAGTAATTACACAACTCCAAATCATAACAGACCCTCCAACATTTTTACCAATGGAAGCAATGTTCTGCTTTCTGAAAGCTTCACTCGCCACACGTCCTGATATCCATCACTACAATACAAGTATCTTCGTCTCATCCTAGGGTTTTTTTTTTTCAAAATTTCAGGCACTCATATTTATATTTTAGGGGAAATTAGAACTTCTTTCTGCTTTCTTCTGATAAGTGTGTTTTGTTTCTGGCTACACATCTGAATCCCAATTTTTTTTTGTTCAATTCTACATATCTGTAACATTAACTTGCCTATCCTAGGCAAGTGAAGTAATTTACTTTCCTATCCTAGGCAAGTGAAGTAGTCAAATCTTTATCACTAATTCTTTGAGTTTTGTTCACAGAATGAAGAATGTAGGTTTCATTCCGGGCAGTTAGTTTCCTTAGTTGACCAGAGCGAATCCCCAATAATTATTGTTTTCTTTATGATGTATCCAACGCTAGCGCATGGCTTTCCAACAGGCTTGCCTATGTCTCAGTACCTTTTACCTTCCGCACGTAATTTGAAATTAAAGCGAGCAGTTCCAATGTTGTTCAACTCACTTTGTTTCCCATGCTGCTTCTTTATGCCTGACACGTTGTGGATTGCTTCAATGCACCACGCAGAGTGCTTTTGTACACAATAGTGTACCTAAAACATTTCTTTCGAGAGTAGTATGTGGTTGTCCAAATACATTTTTGCGATGAATTTACGTAGTTGTCACTCTTTCGTTGCCTGTTACCTTACAGGTGTTACCTTACAGTAGTAGTTATTTCTATAACATTTTATCTAACGTATCCAAATTATAAAAGGGCAAGTGATTTCGAAATGGGTCACGTTTTGCGCGTGGTAAGCCTGTTTTTCCTTTTTGTTCAACTTGTCCGAATATTTTTTTTCTTCTAACTGTAGGTGATACAAAAGCTTCTTGAACCATACCTGGCGAAATCGAGAACCGAGAATTAAAAGAAGAAAAACAATATTTGTCCAATAAAGCAGTAGCGCGGCGGAAGGGTGAGCCGGACAGAAAGAGAACCACATTTGGAAAAGCTGAATAACTTCACTGCATAGACTAACACCAGTTTTTCTTATTTCGTAAGTTTATTTTCTAGTAACAGCAGAAGCTTTGTTCTTATTAGTTAGAACATAATATGCTTTAGTGAATTATTTTAACGTTATACAAATATAGTTAAATTCTGTAATAGTTGGGCCTGAGGAAGCCTTCATAATGACTATATGTATGCTATTATACGTGTTTTTTTTTTTATGAACATACAATATTTGGCAAAATCTGAATTGGATTTGTATCATATGTGCCTTCTTAGACCCTTATCTGGCAACAAAAATATATCTGAATGCCCCCGCGCCCCCCACAAAGTTACACAGAAATCGGCGCCCTTGACTAAGGATATTAAAATTTAGATGATACACCAACATTAAAAAAAAATAATAATAATCAAATTACTAACTTCAGGCTCGCTCCCATCTTAGTGTGCACAGCCAGAATTTAGGAGAGTGATATGTAACTTTACATAATTATTGATATGTTAATTTGGTTAAATACAGGGTGACTGCAAATTACTAATTGAGTTACATGAGTTTATTTAAAAAAAAAAGAAAGACTATTAGACTTACAGTAAAACAACATACCTCCAAAGAATCAGAAACTGTCCAAGTTTTAACGTGTAATTTCTCATACATGTAACTTTCAGGACTAGCGACAGATGGCAGTATCATCAAAAATGCTCTATGTGGATTCCTTTGGTCACTTAGAGCTGATTTTCAAACACGCTTGCGTTGCTTGGTCTGCTTGTGATTTGGGTGAATAGCCATTTACAACACGTGCTACACTACGTAATAAAACTACACCATGTGTTTCAATTGGCTATTCACCGAAATCGCAAACAAAGGAAGCACCGCAAACTTTCATGAAAATGAGCCCTTAACACACCTAAAGGACCATAAACCGTTGATTGCGACACTGCGTCAAAAACATCCACTTTTGGGGAGTTGCGTTCATACTGCACCATTACATGTGGTTGTTGTGTGCTCCAAATGTGAATGCTGTCTTCGGAATTCACGTTGAACTGTAACAACTGACAAACTTTTCATATTCCAAGACACGAAACGCTTTTTGTTGTGCAGACGCCATTTTTACAACTGCTGCCATCTGTCACTGGTAGTGAAAGTTACATGTATGAGAAATTACTCGTTAAAACTTGGACAGTTTCTGATTCTTTTGCGACATGTTGTTTTGCTGTAAGTCTATTAGTATTTTTATTAATAAGCTCATGAAACTCGATGAATCATTTGTATAATCACCCTGTATATACTATTAATTATATACTATTAATTAAGCAACACACACACACACACAAAAAAAAAAGAGTTAAGCTTCGGTTTTACAAGCTGATCTCTTATATTTTAAGCCTTTCTCAGTCTTTTAAATTCTGGCTGTGGACACCAAGATGGCAGACTAACGTTATGCTCTGATTAAGGTTTTTCCATGTTGACCTACCGTTTAATTCTAATATCCTTGGTTGAGTCAATGACGCCACGTTTGAACCCCCGAGTTCTATGAATGTTGTTTCATAACAACTATAATATTATTTATTTTCACTAGGGGGGTCGTATCTATAGGACTATGACTCAAACATTGGAACTTTTGTGTCAAATACATAAAACAACTCTATTAGTTGTTAAAACAGCCCCTAAAGCGAACATATGAAGAAAATCGGAAAGGTGACAAACCATCTTCGGCCATTTTGTATGCAATGATGGCATAATAGATGGCCGAAATCTATAGCTTCATCTCGTATCTTCACATAACAATAATTTGGGCTACTTTTTATTATTAATATAACAAAAAGGAATTAGCTCAATTAGCCTGAACATTCCTATTAATTGTTATATTTCTTACTCTTCTCTGTGTTTGTAAAGTTTACAAATACAATCAATCGTAGGTAGACAGAGGAAAATAATTTTATACTCTTCATACAATACGTTCCTCCGTCAAGTAGTGCACCAGGACCAAACATGACACCGAAATCTAACCCTAATTTATACATAATTTCCCGCAATCTCTCTTCTCATTGTATTCAATAAAAGTAGTGCAATCCTGAGCTATCTTAGTTAGGGAGGAAAGAGTGCACACACCCTCAGCTTAGGTGCAAATTTCCAGAAATACCACAAACTCTGTACAACACCAGTTCTGACAATGAACTAGCCTAGATACTCTTTGATTTATTATTATTTTTAACAGTAAAAAAGAATCGTTTGAAAATATCCAGATAGTTTTTGAAAAATCGAAAATCTGCCTTCTGTCGTAGACGAAAAAAAAATGATAAATGTCAGCAACCATCGTCTATAAACACAGGAAATCAACTGACGAGTATGTCAGTAACGTATTCACTTGTCCTTCACTCGCAACACGTCAGTCCTATTTCTTCCCATCTTTCCAGGATTTGCGCGATCCCTCCTACCGCGCAATCTTTGCTCACTTTACCTTACCCTACACCGAAATAAATGTTAATTAAATCCTTTTTATAAGGACTGGAGAGTTACGGTATAAAGAAACCTTTCTGCCTAATTACAAGGCTCTACTTATTAGCAATCACTGCTTATAAAAAAAAAAAAAAAAAAAAAATCCCGAAATCAAGGTAAACACACAAGTAGCAAAACGCGCTAACGAAATAGTTGAAGTCGTTATGCCCTTCCGTTGAAACTTTTTTTTTAATAGTACAAAACCATGGCAAATAACGTAAGAGAGAGAGGGAGAGAGAGAGAAACAAATCAAAGCAACCCATTCCTCGAGTTCAAGCACAAAGAAAGCATTCTAGGTATTAGTCTAACCATGTGTTAGTGATGATGGGTACATATGGGGTGTGAGTATTTGAATATATGTGTGTGTGTGTGTGTGTGCGTATCGCGTGCGGTTTAAATTTTGTAATTCAATCTTGATCGCGGTGGGTCAATAACATGGATACAAACGTCCCTACACACACACATCTCTCACCCAACAGCAAAATAATTAATTTAGAAAATGAGAAAGCCGGTGGCAAATGGTCCATGTCATAGAATTTCCGTCGGAAAAATATTATGGTGCAACAAAAAATATATTGGGGCAAAAAAAAAAGAGACAGAGAGAGAGAGAGAGAGAGAGAGAGAGAGAGAGAGAGAGAGAGAGAGAGA
>JAGDQP010034624.1:0-20008 GCA_022664845.1 Lepisma saccharinum | reverse complement strand
GTATAAAACAATATATTTAATTTACTTTCATTTCAACAATCGTCTTGACTTTTCAATCTTAAAATCTTAATTTCCATTTCCTAACTCAGCAACAATGTAAACATGCAAAACATATAAAAGATTTAAAGCTTTCATTTCTACTATAAAATAAAATTGCTTTCTGCCGCACATCAACATCACAATACATATGAAGTTTGTAGCTTGCTTAAGCTACTATGTATGGCTCTATGGCTTACGGAACTCGCAAGTTCATCGCCGCAGTAACAAACGTTCTCCATAGGGTTCTATCCTGAGAAAGATAAAGCCAATTTTCATCACAAAAGCATACTTCTCGAACATCCCTTCTTATATTATTCTCCCAACGTCGTCTCGATCTTCCTAACGGTCTCTTTTCCTCAGGCTTACCAACCACGCTGGAATATAATCTTGGTGTTCCCTCATCCGAACTACATGGCCTGCCCACCTTAGTCATCACGATTTCATCATTCTCAAAACATCGGGTGAGTCGTAGTGTCCGAGAAGTTCTTCATTATTCAGTCTCCTCCATTCTCCAGTCATCTCGTGATAAGTCACTGTTAGAAAATTTTATACTGTGTTGTGAGTTATTTCATTAAGTTAATTTGAAAATTATGATGATGTCAATTTTATTTTATGTCTGAAATGGTTTTATATCGTTCAGCAAATAATTAGCAAGTTTTTCCCTAGAAAGTAGGAAGGAAATAAGGTTTCGGGGAAGTATCTATAGGTACCTGGGCATTTCCACCTTTCCATAAAAGCCGAGTTTGGTATACCGTAAAAATTTTCTGTGTTAATTTTCGTTGTTCCGAGGCGACCACCACATTTTTGTTAACACCTTTTCTTGTGTGATTTCGGTGATTCAACACTATGATAGTGTGTTAAATAATGTTTAATGAAACAGTACGCCCATAAATTAATTTTATCTTATCTTAAGAAGATAGGAAACTGTAGTCTAATGAACGTTCTGCAATTGCATGTAATAAATAAATGAGTATAGCTTGCTCCTCTTCATGATTCATAGATCTATGAATCAATTTCTCGCATATCTATGTCAGTGACACACACACACACACAGATATTATATATATATATATATATAATATGCTTTGGTTTGAATATATATAATAGTATATAATAGAACTAATATATATAATAGAATATATATATATAATACGTTTGAATATGTTTTTGTACGTTTATCCAATCCTTATGTGTATAATGATAATGTTCTCTTAATATTTCCCCCCTTGGGAAAATTCCTGGCGACGCCCTTGATCTCTATCCAGTGATTCTGCCAGACACCCTCCCCTGTGTGGGGACTGTCACCCCCCAAATTCTCGAGAGCACCCCCAACTTTAAAATTTTACGGTCAAAAATCTATAGAAACCGTGCAAAACTCCACTTACACCCTCCGAATTTGGACTTTAACCTCCCCAAACCCAACCCTGGCGGAATCCCTGCCCTCAACACACTTCCACAAACCGAAAATACTGGTATAATCTCTGTATCAAGGGAGGGTTTGATACAGCGCTGACTTGTTTAAATTCTAATGTTGTAGAATTATAAAGTATGCGTATTGACGCGTGCTGGAAAAAACTGTGGTAATCAGTGGCGGTTTGTCCCAGTGTTTGCCCCGTTGCATGTACCTACATTCTTAAATTATTAAATTAGTATTTCAATGTGATAATATTCTAACCCTCGGTGTTCAAAAAAGCCATAGTTTCCTTTTAGGTAGAGAAAAAAAAATGCTTCACAAGTTCACAGTTTAATCTTGACGTTATAATTCGCCTGTACCACCATTTAAGCCTACCTCGCTACATAGGCTTCCCCTCCGGTAGACGTTGGACTGACATTTGTAATAGCAATTATCACAGGTCTTGAGAAGTTGCCCGCACCGTACAAGCCGAACGTTTCTACTCATTTCCCCTCCTTGGCTTTGCATTGCTTCCACAAGGTGGCATTTGAGGCGCGCGCAATACCTCCGCCCAGACTGCAGAAAGCTGTCTGCTATTCCCATCATTTACTCGCAGTTTCTCTCTCTCTCTCTCTCTCTCTCTCTGTATGTGTGTGTGTGTGAGAGAGAGAGAGAGAGAGAGCATGTATGTGCAAGACCCGTGGAACGCGACGAGAGACTGCTTCAACGCTCTTATCCTCTTTCAGCGGGCCTTGGTGTATGTGTGTGAGCGTGTATGTATATGTGTGTGAGCGTGTATGTATGTGTGTGTGTGAGAGAGAGAGAAAGAGCGTGTATGTGTACGTTCGACTTTCGAGATCTATGTAATGATACTGGAATGACTGCTAAGTGTCGAAAGACAGATGCCAGAGCAAAAATTTAAACTCGTATGTCTACTTCCAATCTAATCCAATGTGAACCAAATTTTCAGTTTTAACTCATTTTTATAAGCAGATTTTTTTTTTTATTTAAGTTTTAATTCCTGAGTTATTCGTATAATAGTATGCTGTACTCTGCGTCTAGTAGAAAATACTGCAAATAATATTTACGTTTCTTGCAAGAACTAAGACATAAATACAAAACACAGCGATATCAAGCGTAAAAAGCTGAGTTAGAACTGAAATTTTGGTCCATATTGGTTTAGACTGGAAGTGGACAAACGAGATTAAGTGTCCTCTCTGCTTCCTGATTTCATATATTCATGAAATTTTTGGCAGCATCAGCAGTCAGTCCAGTATAGCTTTTAGATAGAGGTCATTGTGGGCGACTCATGATACTTAAATCCTGAAATCATAATTTTAAAGCTATGGCATTGTATTGTCCCATTTCAAATGTTCGGTATATACATTGTTACGCTCATCAAGTGAATCTATTTATGAGGAAAGCTGCTTCTATAAATAGAATTTTTTTTTCTTCTTCTCAAATTTGAAAGGCCTGTGTACTTTTTTATAGTAATCCTCAGCAAGTCGCAGTTTTAGGTTCATTCATTAAGAAACGGTTACCCCGAGTTAGCGTTCCAGGAACTTCCTGCTCAGAAACGTAAATACTGTCTTTGAATATAAAACGATATTATTCAATGCATGAATAAGATAGTGAAGAAGGATGGAGAAAAAAATCAAACACAATCCATCGAGTTAAAGTACTGAAGAAATCACTTATTACCAGTCATTTTAATTTCTGGCTTTTTTTTCTTTTAAGTAAAATAATGCTTCTTGTGGAAATTTTGTTTAATCAACTTCAAAATCGAGAAATTGACCCTTCCTTGGCACAAAAAGCTATTATCCACTTTGAAACAAATATTAGACGTATAAGAGACCAGCTTGATCCTTGATGATTGGAGTGACACAACAGCTAATACAAACACGGTATCAAAAAGGAGAAAGAATGAAAGAATGGAATGGGTAAGGGAAGTAAAGGAAGTATGCAATGTGATTACTTGCAAAGCAAAATCACGCTTTACATTAGCATGGCACATTATGGCAGCCACGCTGTTTACTGCAGAAATTTTTTTTAGTTACTTTTGGAATTTTCCAAAACAAACTGTGGAGAATTTATGTTCAAATTACACGTTTCTTGACAAAGGAAAGCTCTGTCGTCACGAACTGTCTTCAATCTACTCGGCAGAAAAATTTCGATCAATGTCAGAAGCTATGGGCTTGTTAGACTTTATAGTTCAAAACAGCTTGGAGAAAACGTTTACTGAATCTTCAAAGTTTCTAAAACGGATATTAACAATACCAATAACAGTCACACAAATTTCTAGCCACGAATATTTCCTTGCCCTGATACAAATATTTAATTTTATGTATGTTTCGTAAGCCCAAGCCCTTCCCTAATTTTTTCGTGATCCCTACTCTTTGTGGCTAGCGACGGGCCTGAGTGCAACACCCAGTGGAGACAACCACCGGCCGCCAGTGAGACCATCACTTAACTATCAAAAATTAATATTAAAAATTACATATTTAGTAAATAAAATGTGTCAGACTTGGAGGTCCAATGTAGTTCAACACAGTTCAGAATCATAGGAGATATGCAGAATATATATTTCTCATTGAAAATAAAGTGTGTTAGAACAAGTATTTATTTTCATAAGAAGATTATAATATCTATTTATCTTGTATCTGTACCTCTCTTTCCAGCGTTAGATTCAAGCCAGTCTGCTAGCAAGTTCTCCACTCATGCAGCTTGTGTTAACTCGGAATATTGCCCAACAAATTGTGCGACTGATACAAGTATTGTTCATGGTTACTGCTGTGGTTGCGGCGATAAACGCACTGGTAAGTTCAGAACTCTTCAAGAAAAAAATGGATTATGTTAATTATGTTTTGTGTATATGGACAAATTGATGCAGTCTATTTAGATAGGCCATCCATTAAAGTTTTGTTGATTTTTTTTGTATCATTATTACTCATGTTTTTCGTTTCATTTACTTTCAAATGTTTTTGTGTGATTAAAAATAGTTTGTATTACCTTCTTGTTCAGTGGTAATACAAACTATTTTTAGTAGTCTGACAATAATTCAAACTGCTCGTTGTAGGACTAGGTGTTTAACACCATTATTTTATAACTATAAATATTGAGCTATAGTTTGTAAATAACCACATTAGCAGTTAATCATTATCGTGCTATTATTATTTTATTATTATTATTAATAAATGGCAAAAGGACGGAGGAGAGTAATTTGTCCTAGTGTGAAGGTGGAAAGGGGAGATTTGAACTGCACGTAGTTTCAGCGAGGAGGAGTGTATTTGAATATTTTCACGCATCTAAAAACGAACTAATAGAATATTCAAACACTGTAAAAATAAATTAGGAACATAGTTTTATATATCTAGTAATGTTGCTGATAAATGTAAGCATTTGCAATAATCCTGCTGTAGCTGAAAAGTGGTTTTTTGGGTGGTTCTGGGTTCTTATTTTCCATTCCAGGGTGATTTTTGCAGATGCGCAGAGACATAAATTGTTTCCTATCGTAATCAAACATGCAATTCTGATCCAGTGTTTGCTTTCGCCATTTTAATCACGCATTTTAACGAAATGATACATATACTCAGTGAATGGGAATTGCGATCCCCACTTGACAAAGGAAAAAATTATTTTAACATGGCGCAATGCGTGGAAGTGACTGTTTATGTTTTCGGAGTTGGGACAACGAATTTCTGACTTTCTACTGTTTTGATGTACTGGTTTCTTCAGTAGCAATTTACTCTAGTCACTAAAACGTTGGACTTCTAATGAACCTGTGTCCAAATCTCGCTTGAGGCTTCTAATTGTTTCTTTTTTTTTCTTTTCCTGAAACTGAAACTTTTTTTTTTTTCTTTTCCTGAAAGGTGGTTGTTTTTATTAGTCAAGTTGCAGGAAATTTCCAGGCAGCTAGCTTTCTCCAGCAATGTATCCGAAAATTTTAAATGAATTTCGTGCTTCTGTAATCAGTGTACGAAGAAATACAGCTATACAATTCAAACCTTAAGTTGCAGCAATTGGAAACTAATAGTATTGAAGATCATTGTTATTTCAAAGTTCTTCCAGGTAACTGCAACCGTGTGAAATTGCTGCCTCAGTTTGGACTGCTGACATCTGTTGATGTAGACTCTCGGGACAACATAATATGGACGTTTATTGGGAGCAACAACAAATAATGAAAATTGAATGCTTGTTTATTTCAAACAAAATATACTTTGAAAAAATATTAATTCCAACCATCAAACGAATGTGAGTAGCATGGTCATATTGGCACATGTCATGTACGTCCATATTGTGTTTAACACATCCAGTTTCTTAATGTCCTTGTGCCAGCTCCTTTCCACTGCAAAATGGCTATTTGTCATGCAATGATTTATTATTCACAAATCAATTTCACTCGTCAGAAAGTACGCTGCAAACACACAATACAAGCATAGCCTATTGATCAAATTATAAAATCAGTATGGAAATAATCGAAAGAGCTCTAAAGGTTTGTACAAAATATATTTACAAAAATACTTTGCTAATAAACAAAGACAGAGTGGGTTAAAAGAAGAATGTTTTTTATATATACGTAAGGTAGTACAGGTCACGTGAAAATGGCTTTCGCAATGTTGACCATCATATTGAAAAAATACATGAAAACGAAAGCGAAAAAAGTGGCGTCCAAATTTTCTGATTCTGTACACCAAATATCTTAAATCTGTATAAACAATCAAACTTGGCAAGCAAATCGAGCGGGAACCTAAATTTCAACACAAATACCACAGTATTAAATTATATGATATTTGTATGTTATTGGTTAAAGAAAAAATGTTATTTAGAAAATTTATTATCTGCTTGTTTTCAGGTAATAAAACAGATACACAACGGTTAAACTAACAGAGCATTTTTTTAGGTTTGATTGATTTAAATCAAAGTGATTTAAATCAGATTATTTTTTAAAAAATCAGTTATTTAAATAAAAATAATTTTTTAAGAAAAGTGGAAATAAAGTGCAGCATGTTTAATCATTCTGTGGTTTGAATCATATATAAACTTGAAATTTACCTTTTAGTCCTTATGAGATGATATGCTCTTATGACGTAAACCAAAACCAAAGTGATCGACCAAGAATTTTAACCAACTATTCGATTGGTTCATTTTTATTGGCGAAATTTTACAAGAGAATGTAGGAACCCAATTCACATAATAAGTTTACCATTTGTATTACAGATATGATTATTTTGTAATACATATGAAAACGAACACACAGAAAACAGAAAATCCAAATTTTGTTTACAAAACAAAAATTGTTGATTCGTAACATTACCTACATTGTGTGTTTTCATTTATATCAAGTTATTTGTTTTCTTCACAAATTGCTCAAAATCAATCTCTATACTCAATGGAATTATAGTTTACCTATGTGTATGCTGAAGCATGAAAATACAAAGCTGCGTATTAGGGATGCTCGGAATTCCGGAACATTCCGGAATGAAAATCAGAATTCCGGCATCGGAATTACAATTTCTGCGATTCCGGAAAGTCGGAATTTCGGAATGTCGATCATCATCACCAAACGGTAGAGAAGAACGGTTCACTACCAGCACACAGATCGACAAGACATGTTATTTTCACAACAATTAGAACTTGCTGGATAAGGTGTAATACAGTATAAAGAATTCTTACAATGAACGCCTGAGCCTGCAGTGCCTAAAAGTCTTAAATAAAATTCAAATTTTTGGGTTCAAATTCTATTTCAGAATTTTGGAAAGTCGGAATTTCGGAAAATCGGAACTTTGGAAAGGCTTTAGGCAAATTTGGCTCAGACCGGATGGATGATGATGGGATGATTCGTAGAATGGAGAAAGTAGGAGGAAACAGGAGAGCACGGAGAAAACTACGCACACGGTGTTCGTCCACCACAAAACCCACATGGCACGATCAGGGATCAAAGCGAAGACCTCAAGCGCTAGAGCTGAACCCTTTACCATTGAACCACCACGGCTCTGGGAATTCCGAAATGGTGGAATTTTAGAAAATAGGAATTTCGGAATTGACTTTGGACTTCCGAACACTCCTACTGCGTATCCAATATTGAAATGACAGCATTAAATAGCTCTCATTGAAATGAATTTCATCTAAGGCTCTTATCCAACTTTGGATCAGACTGAATGAATGGTGGTGGGAGAATTGGTGGAATGAAGAACGTGGGAGGAAACAAGAGAAACATTAAAAAACCCACGCACACGGATTTCGTTCACCACAAAGCCCACATGGCACAGCCGGGATCGAATCGGGGACCTCACGGACCAGAGGCTCCAAAACCACTGAACAACCACGTCTCCAAAATAGTTCTTATGCTTTGTGGAATATTGTCATGGGGTGTTCCCAAATTGATAGGACAGTCTTGAGATCTGAAAACTCTAAGTGAGATGAACTAAAATTTATCTTACAAGTAACACTATTTCAAGTGGACACTCAGATCTAGAAGAGATATACATATTTAAAATCAATATAAAAAACTGGGTTTGTGTGTAAAATATTAAGTGCCATTGGTCAGTTGAAGAGAAATTGATGATACAATAGTCAGATGCTTGTCTGTGGAGAGTAATATAAAAGTGTTGAAATACCATTATATTTATAAATTGCTGAAAGAAATGGAAAGCTTTTCGTAATGGGTACTGGGTGGAAGGCGCTTCCTTGTGGAGGATATATTCTTCATGGCCGCCATCTCGAAGTCCGCCATAGTGAATCTTGATTAATTTTCTTAAATGGGAAGGGGTTCGTGTAATATGTCATTCTGGGCTAGAATTTTAAGAGAAATACATTTCTGAAGTCAGTTTTGACGTAATTGTAATATCGTGAGAGATAAGAGTATGTGACGCTAACATGGGGTAACAATACAAAAGGCTTGAAACACTCATTTCTTCTCGATATAACGACGGAAATGTAACCTAAATGCATACAAATTGTGCCGTATCGATATGGATTTGTACGTATTTGGGTTTTATTTCCGTCGTTATTTCAAAGCAAAATAGGTGTTTCCAGGTTATTGTACCATTACCCCAAACTAGCGTCACATACTCTTATCTCTCACATTATTACATTTACAGCAAAACTGACTTCAGAAACTTATTTCTCGTAAAATTCTACCCCAGAATGACATATTACACGACCCCTTTCCCATTTAATAAAATCAATCGAGACTTAATATGGCGGACTTCAAGATGGCGGCCATGAAGAATATGGTGGAGAGTGATATAAAAGTGTTGAAATACCATTATACTTTTTAATTGCTGAAGCAAATGGAAAGCAAATACATAGTAATGGGTACTGGGTGGAAGGCGCTACCTTACGGAGGAATATTCTTCATGGTCGCCATCTTGAAATCTGCCATATTAAATCTCGATTGATTTTATTAAATGGGAAAGGGGTCGTGTAATATGTCATTCTGGGGTAGAATTTTACGAGAAATAAGTTTGGGAAGTCAGTTTTGCTGTAAATGTAATAATGTGAGATATAAGAGTATGTGACACTGGTATGGGATAATGATTCAATAGCCTGGAAACATCTATTTTGCCTTGAAATAACGACGGAAATGAAACCCAAATGCATACAAATCCATATCGATACGGCACAATTTGTATGCATTTAGATTACATTTCGGTCGTTATATCGAGAAGAAATGAGTGTTTCAAGCCTTTTGTATTGTTACCCTATGTTAGCGTCACATACTCTTATCTCTCACAATATTACATTTACGGCAAAACTGACTTCAGAAACGTATTTCTCTTAAAATTCTAGCCCAGAATATCATATTACACGAACCCCTACCCATTTAATAAAATTAAGCGAGATTCAATATGGCGGACTTCAAGATCGCGGCCATGTAGAACATATCCTCCACAAGGAAGCGCCTTCAACCCAGTACCCATTTATATGTATTTGCTTTCCATTTCTTTCAGCAATTTGAAAGTATAATGGCATTTCAACACTTTTATATCAGTCTCCACAGACAAGAATTGCGGTCTATTGTATCATCAATTTCTCTTCAACCACTGGCTAATGGCACCTAATATTTTACACACAAACTTAGTTTTTATGCAGATTTTAAAAATATATAGCTCTCCTAGGTCTGAGTGTCCACTTGAAATTCGTTAGGAAGATGTAGCCTGGAGTAAAGAGGCGATTGAGATTATAAAATTTGCAATTGCTTAGGAAAAAAGAAAGACACAGACGTCAATTTAGAAGGAAAGCTGATGCGTAGAAACATTATAAATTGTTTCCTTTTCGATCTTAATTACGGTGTATATCCCTCTGAAACAACTTCGTTCATCGTGTGTCTACGAAAGTAACGTCAAAGTTTCCTACATGTTAACTTCCCTTTTTAAAATATATCATAAGTGAGTAAGGCCATATCTTTCTTTCATTTCAAAATTATTACAAATTGTTGTCATTGTCTATTTTCCATGGTTATCTTCCGTAGCGAACATAACATATTCGTGTATTTTACTTTAGTTTTTGCTGGTTAAGATATCTGAAAAATAAAACTAACTTAATAGCTTTATCAATGTTCCAATTATTTAAATAAAAAATTGATTTAAATATAAATCAACAAAAAATATTTAAAAAACATTGTGATTTTTTCAACCCTGATTTAATGAAAAGATTGTGACATTTATATTCAAATTATTTTTACTTCAAGTTCGTGAAAGAAGCACCGCTGCTATAAACAATTGATTGTAAATTACAGGATTTCATTGTTCATGTGATTCGGAAAAGAAAGGAAACATTCTGTTCTATCAGATATCAAGAACATAAAGACCATCCTGCTGGTACAATAATATATTTTAAGGACTGGTGTGTTTATAACTGCCGTAAGGATTTGTGCTTCTACAGTACGGGATGCGCATGTACCTTTGGACTGTGTAAACATTGGCTATCAATCAAACTGCGTTACAACGTAAATTGGAATATGTCGCTTCTTCAAATGATATGTTCAATTATTCCAGGAGCTAACACACAAAAAAGTTTAGTGTGTACGAATATTGTCAAATATTCCTGTTTCCCTTTTACACTACATGTTTGTATGACTAGGTAATTTTCAGTTAAAGAAGCTTTTATTTGAGAAGGAGGAACATCTCGCTGTGGTCGAAATTTTTTTTGATAGATAGTAAATTGCATGCAAACAGACGCAGAAAATTTTCGGGGTGTCCGGATCATCAAACACCTCCTCTGGGTACGTTCTTAATGTCAGAGAATATATGGGATGGATAAGTGATTCCGAACCAAGTCGCATAATGATATCACGGTGGCCTCAGTAGCACGTGTCTTCCTGTTGTCCTGTAACAGAGTGATTGATACCTCTGCAATTCACTCCACGGTTTCGTTTTTCACGCACATGTTCTAATTGCTGCAAGTAAACAGTTACATTGGTTGCCTGGCTAGATGGCAACAGCTTGCAACGCACAGTATCCCGAGGAATCCAGCAAATACAGATCACAATTTTCTGTTGATAGAGCGGTGCTTTTAGGTGTTTTGGAGGTGGTTCATTGAAACCAACCAATGAATATGGCTCCGTGGAGTATCGTAAAGTCGTAAAGAATCCACTTCTCATCGCAGGTCAGCACTGTCTCCACAAACAGATCTTTCCCTGACGAGACAGAAAAGAACCACAGATATTTGGTGATGTCACTTTCTGATCAGCAGTTAACGCATGTGAGACCCATCGTTCGACTTTATGCAGTTTCCCAAGCTGTTATCAAATGGTTTCCGCACTGCAATTGAATCCTTTCTCCCAGCGCTTCATATGTTTGACTATTATTGGTATAATAGCAGCCTTAAGTGACTCGTAGTCTACGGCTTGTGGGTGTTCTATACGTTGTGCGTCCACGCCGTTCTTAAATTTGTTAAACCACTATTGTACTATGCGCCCATTTACCATATTCCTACCGAATGCCAGGATATTTCTTTCCCGCTGAACTAGCGTTCATTTCCAGTTTAAACTTGTATAATATACAGACCCGTACATCACTGGTTGGGGAGAGTCCATGTTTGACCTGATCTTACTGACGTCTACGTTTAACTGTGGTAACTACTACCAGACGACTACAAGAGGAAACATTCCTCATATCTGTCTTACCTCTGAACGAACGATGTGGGGAACGCGTGCTGTTCGACCACGTGAAAATCCGACACAAGTTTATTGGTTGCCTTTATAATTATCGTATAGGGCAGGCAAGAATCAAACAAAATTTTTACCTGGTCTACTGTAGACTCATCAGTAGTCTGTATTTACCTTTACATATGAAATATTATTAAAACTAAAGAAAATGAAATTGCTCCATTCTCTCCTCAACTTCACATGGCTTTTTAACACTACTGCACTGTTGATTACTATAGACTAAATGACGATCGAACATCGTGGCTGTCTTGAGACAGTCATCAACATGTACAGTAGAACAATAATATTGCCTTGTGCGGATTTACGTAATCCTTTCCACCCATTTTTAAAACATGTGGTAATCTAAAATATTGAGATAGTTATCCAATAATTTAATATAATTAAACATGTGTGTTGAGGACGGTTTTTTTTTTTTTTTTTTTTGCAAGTAGTTGTCATCCTCTAGGTGCTACGTAAGCAGAAATAGCTCAACGTTGCTTGAGTGTACGCGGTCACAAGTGATAGTAACGTCATAATTTAAATCTATCCCACGTGTTACTGTCAATAGATGTATGTGTTCGGAATAAATGCATCTCTTTACCCTCTTTACTCTGTGGTAATGCATAATATTTTAGTGTTGATATGTTTATGTCTAAATTTTTATCGGCATTTTTGGTTCCCCCTTAATCATTCTTCTCCCATTTGCTTGTAAAGAAAGAACTGCATCTCTTCTCTTTTAATGAATATCAACTGAAACAAAATAGGAACGACATTTGTAATGACGGAGATGACAGGAAGGCTTCTTGAGGACAGTAATAGCGTTTCTCCTCGTTGTTCTTTTACCCTTCCCTCTGCCGTCCTTTCTTCCATCGTAAGACAATGTTGGACACTCCTCAAAACCTGCATTCAATAAACAGTTTTGAATTCAGCCCAAAAATTACCATAAATTTCACCAACTCTGGTTCATAGGACAGATAATAGAGGTATGATATTAATGCCACCGTAATTACCTCGTATCACATTTTAGTAACTACCCACCGGACAAGAGGACGTTTTAATGACATCATAAATTGGTCACACCTTTCGCGTAAAAGGTCATATGTAGTCTCATGGTATTCAGTCTACACCAAAATTACAACTTTAGCTTACGTTTCGAAAGTAGCTCTTTAATGACATCATTATATGGCGTGCACGACGACCGATAAACGATTCTCTGCACTTGCGCAAATGTGCCAAAAAAAAAAAAATATGAAAGTAACCGTCCTCATCATGACATGTATAAACTAGAAGGATATTTCATAAAAGAACTCGAGACCTGGATAGCGTAAGCTGGTATGTTTGAAAGCGGGAAAATGTAATGCGTAGTAAAATATTGGATATTTAGTGCATCTTTTAAAGTAAGTCATATTTTAAAAATTCTTGGTTTCTTTAATTAAGACAAGTTGAAGAAGCATATAATGTAAAGTGATTGATTCCTAATAGTTGGTGACAATGTCTGTTGATAAATTGTTAATGTGTTGGACAATGTCCATTGTCTTTGTGTGATACATGATGCACGAAGTTCACTTCCATTGTCAGATGGTTTGCAGTCATTATATTAACTTTTTTCCTAATTTCCCTGAACCAGTCTGTGATATTTACTAATCTATCAGACATCCTTCGTAGGTAGTACGTATCCAGTGTTCTGGATTAGTAATCGAAAATTCCCAGATTAAAATCCTGTCCAGGACAATTTGAAAAAGTAAATGACCGAGTATCATCACTACCATTCACCTCATGACGAAATTAGATTGAACTTCTCAAATATTGTGCATCATATATAATAAAAAATCACTGAACAATATCCCATACATTTACAATGTATCTATAAAGTAATTATCTCATACAAATATGTTTATCTATTGTTTTAAATGAGGGTTTCTAGTTATAATGAAGTATATAGATACAATCAACTCTCCCTTCCTAAGCACATGACCATTCATAAGTATTTTTGAATCGTCAGAAAGGTGTCATTAAAGATGTCGAGATGAAGTTTTCATTTGTGACATGTCATCACCACGTATACATGGTGTGTTAATTAGATATTCTTTATTTTTCAGCATCGATTCCAGTGAAATGCCCACCAGATCTTCATTGTCCAACATTAGTTCACCGGACTCATCTACTTTGCGACGAGTTCTCACATGTCTTAAAATGCTGCTGTTGACAAGTATTGAAGTGTACGAGTTGTTGAATATGCGTCATATTTATAAGCTATGTTGTTTTGTTTTTGTCTTTTTGTATTAGTAATTGAATAAATTTATTTGAGATCGAACAAAATTAATCTAATTCATTTCAATTCCATTGTAAACCTTCTAATAATTTCGTAGTTCTATACATACAGACTTTAAGCGCTTTTCTCCATACCAGTGATTATTTCATTACCCTAAGAGATTGGAAGATGCAATATCAAATTACAAAAACAGTTTTGTCCGTGATCTTCCACAATTTTGGCACAATATGTTTGAGTGATGATAAATCGTTAGTACGCTTATCACTACATGTTACCGTAAACTTCAAGGACTTGACGAAACATAGATAGATAAATGATGAAATAAAGGCGGGAGTAGCAATGATCAAGGAGAAAACTTTTCTGTGGGTAGATCAACAAAGATATCAGAAAAATATTAGTTAACCTGTTTTCTGTTCCTTGTATTAACGATTTATTGTTTAGTGCACAGCGAAAATGCGACAAAGGAGATACTCTTATGAAACATTGATGGAGATACGTTAAACTAAGTTTTGTTCACTTTACTCTGCGGCAGCAAATAAGCTAAGGATTGAAGCTATTCTGCTTCTTCAAATCACCCCTCAATTTTCTTTCTAGATAAATTCCACTCATCTGTCATCTCTGGTGTTATGAAAAACAATTACCACCAATGACTTTTCAGCAGTTGTCAGGTCATCCAGTTTTAGACTTGAGCATAGCGAAACCTCAACGGATCAAAATCGAACAAACCACATCTAATAGATTCTGTTCTAATACATAGGACAGGTGTTTACTTAACCAGAGCAAGCCTTATTGCTTCATACTTATTTTTATCTCTACTGTGCTTTGATAAATTATATGGATCCTACATCGAGTGGGTTATCTCTAAAGCAAAAGGTTGCTACCCACCAACCTTAGGTAGCTCGTATTAACTATGTATTATTATTAACTAGACTTAAGTTGAGTTAAGAAAGACAAAGACTTTGACCAACTTTGACATAGGTCAACTTAGGGGATTCATCAATGGAGATTTACTCCGTGATTGTCTCTAGGTTTGGATAGGACCCAGCAAGGACTCAAGGTCTGAACTAAAGTTACCTAAAGGTTTAAAAATAATTTTGCAGAAACTAAGAAGTCATCAGCCAGTGACATCAGAAGTTTGAACCGTTACCATACGCCCTTAGCTACCAGGTCAACCCATCGGAGTGACCCAGAAATAATTGATTTGGTCGCTTGACTTTTTTCATCTTTAATTTTTGTGAACATTTATAACCCTCATATGTGAATATCTCAAAACTGGTATGCGTTTATTTTTATTGCCATCAATTGATGAATGGCTACCATTTTTGAATTGCGGCGCATGCAAAAATTTGTTTTTTCGAGACGTTTACGGTAATGTAATATCTGTGGAGTGGTTCATCATAGAACATTCAAACAAAAACAATTTCCTCTTCTTAAGACTGCTTGATAAGTTTAGTCTTCTACATGAAAAGCCTAAAACGTAATCGAACTGGTCAAAATGGTATCTAAATGTGATTTTCGGAATAGAAAAAGTCCGGTTTTCAGGGTGCTCTTTCGCACGTAAGGAATTGAACGTTAAACTTGACTTTTTGGTACACTATTACATATTAAAGTGTATTGAAGTTGTACAGGATATGAAGACTGATATATAGTTACTTAATATATTTTTATGAATTTGTACTCCAGAATCCAAAAATTTTGTATTTTATTAATATTGGAGGCCCAAGGTCTCTGGTGGGGATTCTGATAAAAAAACAAAACAAATCTCGTCCTTTCACATGTTATATACTTAAATAAGAAGAATCTGCGGCTAAGAATGTCAACTTTAAAAATTGATCGTGAACGGGCTTTGGTATGAACATAGGTGTTCCATTATTTCTGGTTGGGACCGGATAAAAAGAAGCTTTTTTCACACTTATGCACTTACATAAGGAGAAACCACAATACGGTATACATACAAGCTGTTTATAAAATCTATCCCCAGCTCTGTAAATCCGGAACGAACAGAAATATCTGAACAAAAACACCAAACGTGCAAAAAGTTCAGCCCTAAAAAGTAGTGAAAATGGGAGGATGGATGAGCCAAGAAGTTGGCGCGAGATTGCAGAGTTCATGATGTTCGAGCCTTAGAGTTGTTGGTGGTGGGCGTGGTGGGTTTTATGGCCACCACCAGCCTTACAGCTTGAAGATCATGAACATTGCAACCTCGCGAAAACTTCCAGTATTTCTCTTACATGTTGCCGCCTAGGAACTTGTCTCGTCCATCCTCCATTTCACCACTTTTTAGGGCTGAAGATCTTGACTGAACTATTTGCACCTCTGGTGTTTTTGTTCAGATTTCACAGCTTTTTGTACGTGATCTTTCTTATGTATAAAGGAAAGAAAATAGCGTTACTTTCAAAATTGCTTGCCGTTAGTTATCACCTACACACAATCTAAGCACTGCGAAAACAGTAAATGCCCGAACCACAGATTCCAATATTGTCCGATTTGCTGACATTCCAGAGTCCATTAGATGGAGATCATGCTGTGCAATTTCCTACACATGTGTTATACAATCAGTGCACGTACGAATTGCTACTGGCGATGAATCATGTCAAGCGACGCGGAACGAGCTTATCGCGCTCGGAATTTGAGAACGGAAAATGTAGCAATGTAGTCTACAAAAATAACAACCTAAATTAAACAATATTTACAAACCGTGGGTATGTTTGTTCTGTTAAGTTATGTAACTGCATGAAATCTAACATTTTCTCTACAGTTAACTGCACTTAATGGTTTGAAAACGGCATGATGTTTTAACTAACACTCACCACCATCACTCTCGAGAGATCGAGTCGGCACACGACACTGTGAATGAGGAATGTTGCACTTAATAACCGCAACTGACCTTACGTCTAACTTACTCTAACCCGGGTTACTAATCTAAGATAATCTACGAAAAATGCAAGAACGCAATTATTAATAATAAACATATAGAAATATACTTTAAAAGAATAAACGAAAAAAAAATTGCTCCTGTTGGGAATCAAACCCGGGATTTTACTTAAGAAGCGTAAGTTTCAACCAGTTTTTTTTTAATCTCATTTATTTAATTTCCTGTCACATTACATTTAGTTACACAATTGAGTCTTTTATATTTATGCGTTTATCGTAACACACACAAACAACCATACTTGTAGTCGATGGACAAGCGCACTAGACCGCTCAGCTATCCCGATCGGCAAACCAGTGATCCACGTTACGAACTTACAAACGTTCATTTGGAAGTTGTATTTACAGTGCCCGTGTTAATAAGAAGCCAAGTCGCACGTGCAAGATGGCGGCTTTCCTGCAAATTCCGATAGCAAGGAGCAAAGCAATAAAACCCTATTTATCTTCAAACCATTCTATTCAGAAATTGAAAAAATGGACCCAGTATATATTCGTAAGCGATTTTTCAACAACCGCGATAGTCCAAGTAGAATACTTCTTGTTTTTCGTCTTTTTTGCATAGTCTTCTGCCAAGTCACACCATTTTCATTTCTATCTCTCCGTACAAACTGGATTCCACGAGCCTCCACCCCGATCTAACAACCGGAAGGTAAAAACGAAAATCACTGAACAATTATGATTCGTCCTCAACTGCGCATTATTTTTCACCACTCTTTAGAGCTGACGAAATTGGCTGATTTTTTTGCACTTCTGGTGTTTTTGCTCGGATTTCCCGTTGCTGGTGGCGACCCTAAAACCCACCTCAGTAGGAAAGGTGATTACTTTATTTTATTTATTTTATATACTAACCTCCATTAAGAAGAAATCACTAGATTTAATGTAATAAATTTAGTAATAAACCGCTATACGTACACGTACGCAACACTGCATTGTCAAAGAAACGATGAAAACACTGTATTGACTGGAAAATATTATTTTCGCAAGTATGAGCATTGAACACTGTTACCTGTTGATTAAATTAATTTTGATAGCTTATGGTAATTTGTTAGAGTTGTATGTAAAAATGTTTATTAATTAACATTATGTATTCCTTATAATGTACACGGTATTTACTGTTATTGTCTTTTCAGCTTTAGGTCTGTTCTTGCAATTTGAATGATCGAATGTGTAATTAGTTGTCATTTCCCTGAATCTGTGCTTTGTTTTCCTGTGGATATTTTGTCGATTATGCACTCACTGAACAGATTTATTAATTGTGTTTACTTTGTTTGAATACCTTGGGACCTGTAATTCCTAAGAATTTAGTAATATACGAATTTAGTGCTCTTGTTAGGCTTCTAGTTACGCCTCTTAACATATTGCCTCTTGTTAGCAGCTCGGATGCTATGAATTTAGCTTAAGAGTGTTCTCTGTAACTTTAATTTTGGAACAATGCTATTTAAACGGCGCCAAATGTTAAATATTTGTGATGTTTAATTATTCTTTTGATATGTATTTTATTTAAATAACCCACTCCCCCTTTTTAGTTTTCCTTTTAATAGACACACATTCTTTTTGTATTATTTTTTGTACACTCTAGTTAATGATGATCACGCTATGATACTGTTGTTTTAATATGATGAATTTACACGAAATTTACCGTTCTTCAAAGCGAAGGTTTATTTAAAAAAAATCCGTTGTAACTATTTTTATATTTGACGTATTAAAGAGAGGAAACTCAATTGCTTCTTGACCGCGAAGAGTTCCTTTCTTCAAAATCTTGTTAAGAATTCTTTCTCTGAGAGAGAGAGAGAGAGAGAGAGAAAGAGAGACAACTTTAAAGAGTAAATGAATGACTCAAAGCCTTTGACTCCGTTCAAAGGAAAAGGATGGTTGGGGGAGTTGTGAATGCCAGCAGGTACCTGGATTACTTTTTCGCTCCCCAAATTCTTTTGTTAGTTTTCATTCGACCTTTTTAATATCTTTTCCTCTTCCGCAAATGTCCCCATCAATTTTATTCTTACTCATTGGTTACATTTTTCTTTTCAAAGTGCTTTTTCTTCACGCGAGTAATGAGTTGTCATTCTTTATTTATTTTCTTTTATATCGCTTTTCCGGAATTGTGTCGTATCATTCACGTAGGCCACGTCATTGATAAGTCAGGTATTACTTTACTTTTTATTCCTTCATTGTGACCACAGTAGATGGAAGCACCAAAAGGGTCGCTTTTTGGTTCCTTAGAAAACCATACTGTCGAGGGGGTGAGGGGTGGGGGGAATACCTTCTATTCATTGGGGAATGATAAATGATCCTGCGTGACGTTTTAATCGGCTTATCTCGTCACTTTTGACAGGTGCTGTCAGTTTGACATGAACAAAGCGGTGCCGCTACAATGGTGGGTGATGATATACTAGTGTGTTACGTAGTGGAGGGAATCACAGTCGTTAGTCATTTTCCAAGAAGACTACAACACTAAAGTTGACAGTTTTTCTAAAAAAGAAAAAGATAAAGAATGGGAGATTGGCGGTTACTTTAAGGTTGAAGAATAAAGGGGTCGTAACAGTCTGTCCAGAGACAAGGGATGTATCAGAGCAGGTATTGAAGCCTGAATAAGATGAATGATGTTCATGAAAGTATGTTACCCGAAAAGGAAGAAAATAAATATATATTGTTGAAGGGACATGTTAAGAGGAGGGATAATGTTTGTGGGAGTGATATATTGTATATTAATTTCGGTCAAGATCGTCAATTTCCGCCTTGGTTCGTTGGTTCGTTCTGGCTGGAGGATCTTAGCGTATTCATGGCATTGCAGTGAAGCAAGCAACGCGATTGTGTGTATATGCGAGATGCTTCCCAATCCCCGTGGGTATGTAGCCATGCGTTCTTGAATATTTTCGTGCATGCATTGAACCGGGAATCTTTTTGATGGGGGGGATTACGTTACTGGAAGGTAATTAGAATTGCAACTAGGAACATGAACAGTGTATGTCTGTATTAGGTTGATGCAGCTCATTTATCGGCTTTGCTAAAGGTAGACTGGGGCGTTGTACAAGCAGTCTAGTTTACGCAGAGGGATAATACTTTTAATAGAATAAACGTGTTGAATAGTACTAGCTCTATAAGAATAGCATACTAAGTGTTAACAAGTACCAACGTTAGTGGTCGTACGGAATTGGCTGGTGTACTCATAGGATTGTGAATGATCGTTAAACACTGACAACGCTACAAATATAAAATAATAATT
>JAGDQP010034623.1:769-20009 GCA_022664845.1 Lepisma saccharinum | reverse complement strand
TTCGTTTCGAACACGGAATTACGGATGGTTATTACTTTTCTAAATTTTCTTCTCCTTATATAAAATACCCAAGAGCCCAAACCCTACCTTCGTTAGATAGTGGAACTATAATTTATGAGAAACTTAAATCTCTCAGCTATACATTCAGTTCATTAGCTATTTGTGTCTGTGTGTTGTATATCGTCATATTCTCTTTATAATGTTGTTTTTTTGTCTTTACACAGTTCTCTTAACATTGTAGCACGTAAAGTTATCATTACATTCACATACTCACATTACATTTCCCTATTCATAATAAGAATACACCTGGAAAACATTTAAGTCTAGCTATTGTTATATATTCAGATTAGACCGTTTTAAGTTTGTAATGTTATAACATTTAGGATTCCTGAGTTTTCATTTTCAGATCTTGGCACTTGTATTCTTTTCATATTTATTCTATTGATGTTCTTTTTCATATCGCTAATTCACTTATTTTAAATTTATCTTCCATTGATAATAATTGGTATCTTTTTAATAACTTCTACTTACATTTTATTTGAGTTGAACTAGAATCATTGTTAATAGTACTCTTGTCACCAAATAACTTCAATAAAATCCAACAGCGTCAGAATTAATCAGAATAGATTAGTTTTATTTGACGTCTGTTCAAAGTGTTGACAATGGAACAGAACCTTATCATTCGTATACTTGCATAATTCAGTTACTTCGACTAGAAATATTTTCTGCATTACTTATATACTTTAGACACAATAAAATCTCATAAATCAGATACGAACTAAAATACACATTGAATGTTACCATATTCGTAATACTAAACCTGTGAAATACTTTTATAAGTAAGCATAATAATAATTTGAATAGGAATAGTTCAAAAATACAATTCTCTCTGTGTAAATATTTCCTGATTTGCTTTTCGTATTTTTGCTCTGAAGGTTTCCTGCACATACTTTATATTAAATTACTTTCCACATGGTTGAAAGAGCGAATCTGGCCCTTTGGGGTATATTTTCATAATTTTCGTTTTTGTCGCATAACACAACCGCGTGAACAGCCATGCTAATCGCCACACTGGAGATTCATTTTGGTCTCATAAAGGTATTTTGATAAATGGTGTGAAATTATGTTCGAACTTCAGTTCATATACAACAATTATTTTTGAATCAACAACAACGGTACAGTAAGTAAGAAAAGTTATAAATACTGAAGTAACTCACACCTAACATTAAAATCAAGCACGTGTACCCATTCGCATGTACGCGTTGCACTATGTTCGAAATATTGTTATATTATTTAGTCTATGCTATTATTTATTACAAAGGCCCGTAGAAGCCGACTACTCGGTTAAACCCGACTTTGTCTTAATTACTGACCATGGGAACATGGAGGTTAGGTGCGGTTATGTATCTTTACAGTATTTTTAAACAACCAAACGAAAGTGTAAAGATACATAACCTTACCTAACCTCCACGGTCATTATTGAGGCACTCGGTTAAACTCGACTTCTACCCAAAGGCCTCACAAGAAAAGTACCCGAAGGGTGATTGAAAACCAAGAGCCATTGTCAAAGGTATATACAGTACAGCATCGATTATCTGGAAAGTTCCCAGTCATAAATAAAAGAATGATATAACGAATTTTCGTTCCGTATGACTACAGTAGATCTTTATCTGAGCCCTTTAACAGTGCTGCGTTCTTACTCTAAAACTATTAAATCCAAATTTATGTTCAAGATTACATGTGTAAGCCGATTTTGCTTTCATATTTAGCGTTATATTTTGTATTTTAGGTAATAATCGTTTATCCGGACACTTTAATCCACATTAATCATAATATACATTTATGCACACGCCTGTGTTTCTTTCTGGATTTTTCGGGGGTGCAATATAAAGTCGTGGGGGGGGGGGGCTCACGAAAATGTTAAATAATGTATATTGACTCCTAAATGCTAAAATATAAAACAACATTAATATTACTTAAGAAAATGCCGTACTTCCTTAGTTAACCTCAAAATAACATGAACGATATTTGTAGAATGTACTTTATATGCGTATTTTAGTATACGTTTGAGTAATATAAGTACTAACACTAATTCTTTCGGGGGTGCTTTTGAAAATCTCCGGAGGGCTAAGCCCTTCCGAAATTATACCTGGAAGAAACAGTGCACATCAGGTAAGAATCATATTAAACAAAATGCAAACAGGACTGAAAACAGGTTGTAGTACCAAAAAGGAATAGGAGATATGCGAAACAGATATAGGCACATCTTTAATATACGCCATGAGGACTATAATTATAACCTAGAATTATTGAAATTCAGTTGTCCAGTATACAGTGCTATTGGTAAAATCTTAGTTCGTTTAGCTTATTATAAAATTATCTAATTATTATTTGTTGTGACCAGAGAAAAATATAGGGAGAATACCTACCAAATTTATCTTTTCCCCATCCACTAGCAACACACTGACTGTGATCAAATCTCTCTCCTTGGTCCGGTAAACAAACAACATCTACATTTTCAGCAATATCTACTGGCTGGTCTAAAATCAGGAGAGCTACGTCATTAAAGACACCTCCAGCGTAGTACTTTTCGTGAATTATTATTTTTGACACTTGTCTTTCCTGATGCGGAAATATCTCGATATCTTGCAATGTATCCCATTCTCCTGCTCGTATAATGAAATCGTTTGGACGTTTTCTGGAATAGAATAATACGTTTACTAATAAAATTAGAAGAATAATTAGAATTAGAAATGGTCTTTAATAAGCAGATGAAGTTTACCAAAAGATTACAACCTCCTGAAGGCGCCATGATAAGACATGTCATTTGTCTAAATTGCATTAAACTATACAATATTAATTTTGCATTGATTTGAAGTAAGTTGTAACCTAAGTTTTCTTAACTATTTGTTAAATGTTCACTATCTGATACACCCACCTATTGCTGTGGGCAAAAAAGTATTCGGTTGGTATCCCATGATATATGGCTGATTCGAAGCAAGCACAGCGTAGGTTTTGCTTTTATCAAGTGAAAACATTGGTCAGGATTTACTCGACTTTCAACCTGATATCATATTAACAGCTGGCTACACTGCATGATATGCTTCACGTGATTATATAATCATATAAAATTTCCAATAAACGTACTGCCATTTGAAATAATTTAAAATGAGGTTGGCAGCTGGGGTGCTTGAATCGCGGAGACAGCCACTTTTCCTATGGTGCTGAATAATGTTCATGCCAAGTTTCGTGCGGATACGTCAAACGGTATGGAAATCATTTGAAAAACTGAAACATGAAATGATACAAACATGAGGTGCAAAGTGAAGTGATACAAACCTGACTAAGGTTTAGTTCTACATTTGTGCCAAAAACTGTCCGGCCGTTTTTGTGTGATGCGATGGCAGACCAACTCTCACTCATTTTTATTTTTATATTCTTTTACTATATTTCTTGATAGTGATTTAATTGTTTAATATTTAATACTAAGATGAAAGTTAATTTAATAAGCAAAGCGACCAAAAACAAACCTGATAAAGTCTATCGTATTTTATATTAGTCAAATAAACAAACTTACCTATGAACGCAGTGGGCAGCAGTAATTACAGCCTGTGGATGAATAAGGGATCCTCCGCAATTATATCTTTCTAACACTCGTCCATCGTGTTCTTGATTTTCCAATACAGCCACCATCCACGGGAATTCACCAAACTGTGCTTCATTGTCTTCTAGACCTGTAATCCTGATTAAGTTCACACCATCAGGGTTTCTTTTACCACAGCCGAAGTTAATAATAGGAGTAGGTGTAATGGTTTCAGTCACAGATTTCTTCAGACAGCAAACTTGTGACTTATCTTCACATGGAAATATTCTAGAATGATACATAATACATAAACATTCAGAACATTTTTTATCTCATGGGGGAAGGTAGTATTATACCTATCAAAATGGGGTTATAATTCCTTATCACACACAGATGAAAATAAGAATGGTGTATATACAAATTGTAATTCCGCTCCCATTTCTTGTTTAAGGTCACTAAACTTGAAGAAGAAGGTACATTATACTTACTTTCATTGTGACTTGCCCTGTTTTCTGTTCTCTACAAAATAGTACGCCAAACGTACCTGTTTCACTGTAGCATTTTGATAACTAAAAATAGTGTACCATGTCATAAGTAATAATTAGTTTGTATTATTCACTGTTATTTGAAATTTTACATACTACCGTAATCATTTATGTTTGCTGGGTATGAATGTCTTCGGCGTTTTGTGGTGCATCCTGGTGATCATTTTTGTAAAAGTCACATTTCTGAGTGTACGCACGCTCAGATACAAAGAAAATACAAGACCTCTGAGATCATGACTTCTCTCAAACGTAAGCTCCAAGCATCAATCCCTTCAAGAGGAAAAAGGAAGTCCAAATATAATACGTCATCCTATAATAAGCTGAGGATCCGATGTGTGTTTGTTCCAAGTCGAGCATTAACTGTCATTCCAGAAATATTTAGTGACCAGGCTATCCGAAAATATATGAAGAACCTATCAGTGAGAATTGGGTACAATGTTTGTCGTGCCAGTGATGGTGAATCCTGCCCTGCCTTTATATACACATTACACTTGAAACATCAATACGTAATTCGAAAATACGCGTATGAAAAAGAAAGTAATCATATATACGGTTCGGTCATTTGTGGTACCTCTTTAGTCCAATTCCTTGGTTTAATTTTGAAAGATATCAAAGGAATTCAAAGAGATATCAAGAGATTTAAAACAAAACTTTAGAAAACATTATTTTCGTCAAATAATATTACCCAGAGATACTAACTATTCACAAGCATGATATATCATAATAAAGGTGTACTTACCGTACATCAAGAAGTCCTGTTCCGTCAGTAACAATCAAATTGTCTGGGCAAAGATAGGATGGCACACATTCACAATCTTCAGTTTCGTTTTTACTTGGTGGCATGGTGAATATGTGATGCCACTCGATCCCCTTAAGTGGATCTAGACTTTGTGGATTGCTTTCATTGGGTTCAAGAGTCTGTGGCTCAAACTGACTTTCAGGCTCTGGTTTCTTATTATAATCAATACCATATACATCGTAGAATGGTAATTCTTCAAAAGAATCATCATATAATGGGCTGTATTTGTTTTCTATAGCAGGTTGAGTGTGAGGCATTGACGGTTGAACTTGTCTTTCTTGGCGTCGGGTTGCTAATTCAAGTGAAGAGCTAGGTCTCACAGAGCCTACAACAATGCAGGCATATATTGTCAACAATACAGGTATATGTTGTATGAAGTTCATGTTAACTGGAAAACAGAATATTTTATTCATGTGCTTTTCATTAATACATGTTAAAAAATGTATGGTTATGGTAACCATATAACGCGATTTTTCATAGTTAATTTTGGGACAGCAATACTGTGTGTTGCAAATACCATACAAGTGTTGTTAATCGTGTATTGTCATTATGCCAAACATATGGTTAGGTGTATTGTCATAATTACAATACTGTTAACAATATTGTAGTCAAATTCTTGTTTGTTTCTTTTGTTAAATTAACAATATATATTGTAGAATTCTAGTTAATTATACAATATTGTATAGTTGAATTGACTATGGGGGAATCATGTCTGACCATACTATATAGTTACACATTAACTACACAAATATTGTTAGAAACTGACGATATTTTATTGCTGTTATGACCGTATGTATTGCTAAATGGCCTCCGGGCAGAGTGGAATCTATGTCAACATAACCTTGCAAGTAAATACAAATTTCTTATTGGCGAAGTTTGGTTTCACTATTAGTATACGACTATTACTTTATACACATTGGGGGTATAAACTTTAGCAAATACATTATGAGTGAAACATCTTCCATTACATTCAAGAATATTACCACACGAATAAATCATTAGTAGTAATCTTTGACTACAAATTCAGATCCCAGAATTATCACTATTCTTGTCTGGCATTTAGAAATAGTGTCTATCGCGACGCCATCTCCTGAGCACCGTTTAATCATATGAGCACAACATTATGTAATCAATAGTGCCTTCAAGAATTTGGGTTTCCTACGCAGATATGCAACTTATTTAAATAATGTCGATTCGCTTAGAATCCTTTTAAATAGTTCGGTGAGAAGTGAAGTAAAATATGGTTCAGTCATATGGTCAACCTCTCATAAATGTCATGTGAAAAAGGTGGAGTCGATTCAGAAACGCGTTTTACGTTTCTTATATTATAAAAAGTATAAACAATCTGCAATTGAAAATGGAATCTCACTATACTAGCCTTTATAACAGACGTAAAATAAGTGAGCAAATATTTTTATATAAAACAGTTAATGGAAATATATCCATTATGAAATAAAATACATGAAAGTACAAATTATGAAAATTACAATGAGATAATAGTATTTGCCTTTTTCACTTGAGAGGTGTTGGCCCAACAAGAAATTATGTCGGTAAAAGAAGTTATAATTAAGCAAGATGATTGTGCGTTTAGCGAACAAAGCACATTTTCTTCATTTGTTGTTCCGTATTTGTGGACAAATCTTGAATGCAAATATTTTTAATGGACATTAATAAAAGAAAATGGTGTGGGTAAACCTACAACAACAACAAAATAGAGAGTCTGTCTTCCAGTGAATGTTCTTTGAAAACGTTAGTACTAATCCCTAACTCTACAAATGTGTTAACATATTTCGAGCTTTCAGAAAACCCAACGTCTGATAGTTCTCTTCAGAGATAAACCTAACATAAACCAACACAGAAAAGTAATGAATAAGGCAATACCTTACAGAAAAGGAAGACGAATTAAAATTCCTCACAACGTTAACAAATTATACAAATACGAGCTAGCAAGCTCGTGGTAGCTTACCATTCTCTGCATCTCCAAGAACACTAATATGCAATTATGAAAGAAAAAAGGCTCTATATAAAGAAAGATGGCAAGATTATTCCCCATTAGCATATAAATGTCGTCCGATATTAATAACGCACTAAATTGCGATTTCTTTCGATGTTGTTATCCAATATCGAATGACAAACATCTTTGTCAATGTTGATGCCCATCGGTATCGATATTGATCGCTGTAGGAAAGCACAATCTCTCGATGAAAGAAATGTACTGTTTTAATGAACGGAACTACGTACATTTATACAGTAATTTTAGAAGAAACGTGACCTTGATTAACTCCTGTAAAAAATATTCTATTGAGCGTCTTATTTTCTCGTCTTTATTTATAGTTTTAAAAAAAAACACTTGTCTTCGGCTGGATTTGAACCTGCAACTTTGTGATTTGTTGTTCGTTGCTTTAGCCACTCTGCTAGGGAGCCATCCTTGAAGAATAATACATCAAATATGCACTTCATCAAGTCAGACATAGAATGTGATGACATTGACAGTCTTTTTATTACAGAATAACTTTAAGCAGTGAGCATGTAGAAGTTTTATACATGTTATTTTTGTATAACACGTGTTATTTCTACATTACATAGATAATTCTCGAACATGCACGATGCTCTTAAGAAGGATATCGGCAAGTGTCGATAGGTATCGCGCAAATGACATCTTGAAACATTAATATTTTAATCTTCCTTTTTTTACACGTTTTCTGGAAGAAGTACTTTTTCCTTGTTTCACGAATAGCTTTGAATGTTGAAATAATGTACCACGCCAATTTACATCGATGTTTAGTCAGAACCACTAAGGAGGCCGCCAGGATTTTCAGTTTGGGGATGTAAAGTCGGGGATCCCCCAGCAGGGGAGAGTTTGGCGGAATCACTGCAGTCAACCATGATCGATAGCAGCGTTATTGGCCCAGTATTGACCGGATATCGGTGCGTTATCCTTATGCTGCATGGGATATTTCATCTACACGGATGGTTAAAAAAAAGGCAATAAAGAAGAATTAGCAGTGTATGATCCAAAGAGACAAATTAAGAAAATCAGAACGAATCACAGACAATGCTTGAACCTTCATATCAAAAGTGTATGCTATTTTCCTTGCACTCAAATATATTTCAAAGATAGAAGCAACTTACACTAACGAACTCTGTGGTGATAATTTATGCACTGACTTATATTGAAAAGACTATTTCATGTTGTCCCACGATAATATACTATTTACATTAAAGTTACCTTCATCTAGACCCCTGGCTTCCTCATTCCTTCCCCTAGAAGAGTGGGTGCTGTAAATCCCAGTCACATAATGTTCCGGTTTTTCATAAAGATTTGGGAATAAACTACGAATGCAGTGCGGGGTAAACCACAAACCAGGAAATGAAATTTTACCAGGAAGTTGCGATTCAATGGCGATAGCACATAAAATCATGCAAAATCGATGGCCGAAGGAATACATTCGTCACGCAGAAAACGCAATAAATTAGTTCTCGTTTTAAGAGCGTGTGGCATATTTAAACATTTTTTGAATATCAGGAGATATACAATCCTGGATAAAATCCAATCAAAAGACGGGATTTAGTTTAAAAATTCAGTTGAACGAAGAAGTTCCCCGTATAATACGGGATAATTGATAACTCTTACTATAGACTATAGCCCTATAATTATACGCGATTCTTCATTTTCAATAAACATAAGAATTAACTTATTAAAAATATAAAAATAATAGCGGCTTTCTGCTAAGCTTAGAAACAGAAAAGCATAAAAAAATACCTGTTTCTTATCCTCTACGAGCTGATACACTAACGACACTGTTGATGTCAGCCACAGTATCACTGTCATAAGATTTGTTTTCGGGCGAAACGACTAATGGTCAATAATTTGTCTCTAACATTGCATCACAAAGCAGTTTCTTCTCCTAGAGAAGGAGGGGAAATATTAGCATTTAGTAAATTATATTTTCCATTTCTAGAATTTAAAAGATTATCCACTAATTTGAAATTTAGTGAAATAAGTCACAAAGTATATCTATCATTTAGATTTGCCTTCGGGAAAATATCACTAATGATCAACAATTTGTTTCTAACATTACACCACAACGCAGTTTCTTCTCGTAGAGAAGGGCGTGGAATATGAACATAACAAATTATATTTTCCATTTGTAGAATTCAAAAGATTATCCACTAATTTAAAATTTAGTGAATAAAGTCACGTTAATAAAGTTTATCATGTATAATAATAATGATAATGATAATACGTAGAGCATTGATTATCCGGACTAATTGGGGACCGATATTGTCCTGAAAACTGATATTCCGGATAAACGATTTTAACTTCAAGTACAGAGCTAAATATGAAAGTAAAATTAGCTTACCGACGTAATCTTGCTGTCTCGTAAATAAGTTTGGTTACCAACGTTGTGGAGTAATAACACAGCGTTCAACAAGATTTACTGGAGTCATAAAAAAACGAATATATATATATATATATATATATATTTTAATTTACAACTCGGAACTTTCCCGATAATCGATTTCCGGACAATCGATAGCCTATTATACTAATAATAATCCCTTTATTCCACTTTTTGAATAAGTACATATTTCTTAAACTTTTTTTACGTTATTCTTCGAGAAGTATAGTAAGACGTATAGGTGTAATAGAGGCGGATCTAGGAATTTCATGGGGGGGGGGGGGCGTAGGTCTGAAGAATAAACCAGAGAGCGTTTCAATATTTTTCTACTTAATGATTTTTTAAGGTATAAAAATGGTCATATTTTTCTGCTTATTGCAAAGCTTTATCATTGAATATGAATCTGTTATCCCCCAAAGTTGCCTTTGTCATGTTAAATTTGGTTCAGATACCTTCAGCGGTATAGAGTGCTTTTCCAACATTAAATTTTACAATAAGGTGGCAACCAAGGCCGTCGCCAGGAATTTTCTCAAGGGGGGCAATACCAAGCGCAAACAAACTTTATATATATGCGTGTGTGTATGTGTGAGTGATTGTATTAATGTCGCAGATATGGGAGAAATTGGCAGATGAGTCATGAAGAGGAGCATATTATATTTAATTATTTATTACGTCGTTTATTAGACTACCGTTTACTATTTCCTTAAATGTTGTCTTCTGAAAGGTTAGGCTATTCTCCTTCTGATAGCACTATCATTTGCATTGACAAAGCATGAGGATACTAATCTGGGAATTTATGGCAGAGTGGAAACTAAAGAGTGAAATCCCTAGATACCTATAAATACACCCCCGAAACCTTATTTCTTTCCTACTCTCTAGGGAAGAACTGCTAATACCTTGCTGAATTATATAAAATCATTTCAAAAATAAAATGAAATAATCATAATTTTCAAATTAACTAAATTGAACCTGAACTCACACAACAGTACAAAATTTTCTAACTGTGACTTATCAGTAACTTGTCCAACATCTTTGAATAGTAAGTATCATCAAATGTCTTACTACCTGGCGTGTTAGAATACATTGTTCATTACAATGGAAATTAGCGCAGTGTAATCAATGGCTATTAGATAGTTTGAAGTCACAAAGGCAGAGGATGGCATAACATTGTCAGATATAGAGAAGTTTCAATAATTCAAATAAAGTTAAAACAGTGAGTAATAGTTCTTGCATCAAATGTTGTTAGATGTCGAAGGTTATGGAAATAACATATTTTAACAAATATTAGTAGATAATTGATGTGCAAGATTTCCTGGGGAAGAAGAGGTTTATTAGGTGAACTTTCTTTTGCTGCATGAGTTATCAATCACGGTCAAGTGATGCAATGAAAAATGTACGGTTACCAGCGTGTATTGTATTGCTTTGTTACTTGAAAACTGATCCACAAAAGTGATTATCAGACTTACTGAAGAGCAAGAATCACATGGGCAACGGTGACTCAACGATTAGAACGCTTACCTCTGGTGCTTAGAGTCGTCAGTTCAAACCCTGCTCGTGCTATGTGGGCTTTGTGGTGGAGAAACACCGTGTGCGTGTTTTTTTTTTCGAGGTTGAGTGCGTGAGTTGGCTAAAGACTTTAAAAATTAAATTCAAATTTAGCAAAAATCAAATTGTTTCTGAGGACCTGCAGAAATTGCATCGGTTGTAAGTATTGTGAATTTCCACGGCACAAAACGAATAGGGGATTATTTGCTCGTATGATTTTACAGATGACTAGTGTTAGAAATATACTGAGTCTTAAAACATCGTTTAATATATTTTTCATTAACGACGGTGGTCTACCGTTACATAACTTTAAACCAGAGACACTCGCTATTTCCTGACCATCGTTTAGCTACAGATGAAGTAACACCAAAAACTCAACAAGTCAAGAGGAAAGGAGCCAGCTACAGATTCATTTTGTGCCTCGATAGCTCAGTGGCAGACCGCTTATCTCTGGTGCGTGGAGTTCCCGGTTCGATCCCAGCTCGTGCCTAGTGGTTTTGTGGTGGACAAACACCGTGTGCGTCCGCCATTCTGCGTAGGTATTCTCGGGATCTTCGAGTTTGCTCCCACTTTCTTTATTCCACTATTCTCCCATCATCATCCATTCGACTTGTTGCCTATAGAAACTGAAATTCAGACTCGTTATAAGAGTCAATTTTTAATATATTTAAAAATAATGAACAAATAACAAACAAAGTGGTATTTTAGAAAATGGGATAGATTAATCTTTAGAGTATTTATGAAATGAACTAATCAAAAATATGAAAATACTTGTTATTGGTGGGAAATTTGAAATCCTAGGCTATGCCGTCCTAAGTTACGACTTTCAAATATCTCGGCTAAAACAACTAGCTTCAAAATCTGAAACAGTTCATTTCATAAATGCCAAGAAGATATGTCATGTTTCAAAATTTCAGTATTGCTCTTCTTTTGTACTGTACTTAAAAAAAAAAAAAAAAAAAAAAAAAAAAGGAGGCATGAGTACCAATGTATCTTCAAGGTTCCTCAATTATTACTTTAAAAGAATGTCTATATTATCATTGTTTGATTTGTGCTTTTTAACATAAGTTTGTGTGTGTGTGTGTGTGTGTGTGTGTGTGTGTGAGTGTGTGTGTGTGAGAGAGAGAGAGAGAGAGAGAGACTTCTTTTGTTTTCTTGTATGCTTTCTAGAAGAACTGCAGTGAACTTCATAAAAGAAAAAGAGTACGTTGAAAGAAATACAAATTATTTGATGATACAGTAACACCATTCGTGTTTTAACTTTCAATGCTTTTACAGAGTGTTTCTGTGGGTATAAATTGGCGTAATTGTTTTTATATAGATTAAAATGAATATGGTAATACATCAGGAAATTTAACGGCAGTATCCCTTATGAAATGCATGCAGTGAAAAGCATGAAACATACACCAGGTACATGAAAATATAACAACAAAAATATATAAAGACCGAAGTGCCCCCCTTGCCCCCTTCTGCGACGCCCTTGGTGGCAACACTGACAACTGAGGTGCATTGGGGTTGCCCCCCCCCCAATCGTGTTTGTAGGATAATGAGGAGAATGTATGCCAAATTTGTTGGAAATACGTTAAACGGTTTTAAGAACATTTGCTGAAGACAGGGACGTACCTAGAAGTTGGTTTTGGGGGTCCAGCGCCTTCAAGGCGGGGAGGGGTCCGAGGTCTATCTGGATGTGAAACTTGCGTAAAATGCATATAATTTTTATGATGATACCAGTTTTACTTAAAAAATAACTGAAGTTATTGGAGAGGTCCTGACCCCGAGGACACCCCTCTGCGTTCGTCCCTGACTGAAGAAACAGTCAATCATTCACTTTCATATATAGAATAATCTAGCCGAATGTAGTGAGTTCCTCTTATTCTCACCAGGGATCAGGATGCTCTTCCGTCTCTGAACTTTTTACACAAGAGTAGAAAAATTACCGACACGAAATATTACAGATAAACCTTTATTTATTAATTACAATTTTCTAGAGATATTCTGAATATTCTAACTTAGAATCTCCTTTTAATGTTTTCATAGGCATATCCTGAAAATATCTTTTTATAGCATTTTTTGGATAATCTTTGTATTTTGGGGGGGATGGGGGAGGCGCAAAACAGGATATTCCTGAGATATTGAGCGTTGTAGGTAATATTCAATGTCCATAGCATTTCCGTTTTCCTTTCTACGTTTCGCTTTTCCTTCAGTATTTGCTGATTTTTATTCTTCTTCACGTCTGCATATCGAGAGCTTTCGTTTTTCTTTGGGATTCTTTCAATACAAAACTAATAAATATTTCTTCCCAAGGACTTATTAATCCCCACACTACCACCATATTGTATGCCATGAATGTTACTCAAGGAATATAAATATGCCTGGAATATTACAGGTGTTTCCTGACTCACACGCTGAATATACAATGTCCTCCTTCGGGGGGTTCCGGGATTATTCGTACAGGGACCTAATCTGTCCTACTTTAGCTTTCAAAATAGTTCTCTCTACTCAGCGTTGTCCATAACACTGGTGATTCAATCTTCCGGCTTCTGTTTAAAACACTCTTTATGCATCTTCTACATACACAGCTACCGCCATCTGTTGGAATTAACACTTATTACAACGAATACAGAGAATATGCCATATTAGGTCACCGTGCCTTATATTGAATGAATATTATATGAAAAAAAAAAATGAGTCACTGAAATTTATTAGAACATATTATGCAGAAAATATAGAAAAATGGAAATATAAACAAACTATATCTCCTTAAAATGTACAAAAACAACCGGTTAGCAAAAATGTTAGTATGCTCGCTTTCTACGCGCATGACCAAGTGTGTGGAGATCCATTGAACGGAGTGGTTTGAAGCCCACTTCACCAAAACAGTAGGTTCCGTCATTTTCAGTTCGTTTAGCATGTTAATAACAATTTAATCAATTTGAAGCGTTACAAGAAGTACGTACACTTTCGTACAGTGATTGCAGTTAGTTATAAAAATTGAAAACCTCATTTTTTGTTTATATAAATCTCCTGCTTTTTCTCTTCTGGAAGAGTTTTAGTTTTTCTCCGATACAAATATAGTTTCCGAAACATTCACACTGAAAAGTCAATAAGATTAGAAACAGACAACACAAGATAAGAAGCACTTGTAAGCGCAATGTCCTGTACCTTCTGATTAGATACAATTGCGAAATTAAAGATTGCAGAAGAACTTAAATGACTGTCACTATTAGACAGGAAATCTGGAAGTGTTAAACATGGCGCTACTTTTGTTTTAGAATATATTATCCGTTTAGGTTGGATACAAACCCTCCTACATATATTTTTAGGTAGTCTCGAACTGTTATTGCAACATTTCTGAGAGTAAAAATTCGTTGTTTTTTTTTCAATTACTACAATTTTTATTAACGATTTGTAATATTGAACATTTCAATTTAACTTCTAATTAATTTACGTATAAATCTGCGAAAAAATGCTTTAGCAAAATTATGTTGGAAAATGTTTAGCTTGTACGACTTCACTTGTCATTGCCATGGTTAGATCACTGCCATTGGCATGATTAGATCATCCTCCATTGATACTGGTTACTGAAAGCTGACTTGGGTCATACATAGGGTTGCCAGGTGTCCGTAATTTCCCGTATTTTGAGGTGAGAAACGATGTCCCGTTTTAACAGCATACGGGACACCTTTTTCCCCGTATTTAAACATTTCGCTCCTTCCGTGATACAGCAATACTTTTACCGATTCTGCACTTCTTCTGATTCTGTGAAATTTGACTTCCTTAGCTGGCTGGCTTACATCAGCCAGCATCAGTGAAGTTACTTTAAAACGTGATTCTGAATCCAGTCACGATTTCCGCTAGGATTTTCAGTTTGGGGGGTGATGTTTCGTACTGTTTCTATCGATTTTTCATAGCAACAATTTTTAAGTTGGGGGAGGTGTTGTCGAGACTCGGGGTAAACACCCCCCACAGGGGGGGACAGGCGAAATCACTGGATCCAGTAATCAAAGCTATGATGTGAATTCGAAATGGGTGATTTTCTTGTTCTCTAAAGTTAAAGTTAATTAGATGCTTTACCAAATATACAGATGTTGATATTCTTTGTTCTGAGCATTCCTGGTTCAAACGCATTTGTTGATAGTTTTATTAATTTAAAAACAAAAACAAATGGAGAGGTGATGGGAATAAATGTTCAACAACTATGATTATCAGAAATTCAATTTTTTTTCTTAATTTTGCTCATAGTTGTCAGGAATCTCATGACCTGATTACTGCCAAGTGCTAAAAGTGAAGTAAAATATTACTGGTTTTAATGTAAAGAAAAAACAACAAAGTAAAATAAATAATGTGTGCAAATTTAAGTACGTAGTAGTTTCTTAATTATCATAATTTATGTGCTTAAAATTCGATCATGTATTTCTAAATGTTAACTTGAGCTTTTTCTTCATTTATTTTCTTGCTTCTTGTGTTGTGAGAATTGCATAACCATGAGGATAATGACATTTCCTTGAGTTAACTATCATGACCTGTCCCGTATTGATATTCTAAAAACCTGGCAACCCTAATAATACAAGGTGTTTCAACTAAAACGCCGTGATTTCAAATAGCATTTTAAAATATTATAACTACCTTCCTCCACAAAAACATTATCTGATAGAAAAAAATCCAAAGTTTAATAGAAAGCATATTCGAAATGTCGATTCCCCTCACTTCTCTTACCCGGTTGTCACATGTCAAATATCTAACCACGGGTCACGTGACTAACTGTTGCTCTACACTGTTCGATGTTTGCTTTCAAATCATCTAGTGATCGTGGTCTTCGTTTGAAAACTTCCTACTTTAGGAAACCTCACAAGAAATAGGCACATGGCCGGGTTTAAATATGGGCTAGTTGGAGGCCAGTCCAAAGCATTTTGAAAGAAATGTTTGTAGCGATTTGAAATCACACGATTGTTGAATTTTGAATGGAAAAAAGGCAGGACAGGTTCGGTTGCATGCAGCCTAGCTCTGTCTTGCTGTAACCTTTGCTGACGAATTGGACATTTCCAACGAAGTCCAGGAACGAAGTATTCCTGTAACATCTGCAAATAATTGTCTGATGTGACGTTGCTATCAAGAAAGAAAGGCCCAATCAAGCCGTATTTTGATACAGCACACCATACCAAAACCCTTTGTGGGTACAGAGGAGTCTCCATTGTTTCATATGGATTATCGGTTGCCCAAAATCTGACATTCTGTTTGTTCACTTGACCCGTAAAATAAAATTAAGCTTCATCTGAACACCACAAGTTTTCAATACCGTAATATTGGGTCGTCTCTAATTAATACACTAAACAGGTTCGCAAAATCAAGTCGTCGTTCTTTTCCGGCCTCTGTTAAAACCTGAAGAATTTGGACTTCGAAAGGGAAAATGTCTTTTCGAAGAATACGCCAACAGGATGTTAAGCATATTCCTAATTCTGAAGACAAACGTCGCATTTTTTTTTCGGACTGTTCAAAACAGATCGTTGTGGTGTGCCAATACGCTCTTCTGTTTCCACTGTCTGTTTGGATCCTCTTTTTTGCTGCCCTGTAACATCCCCAGTCTTGTTGAATTTATCAACATATCGCCAAATAGGATAAGTAGATGCAATGGAAACACGCTTCAGTTGTATCAGGAAAAGTGGACGATTACCAAGAAAGGTTGAATACCTTCTCAACACAATAGCACAAATAAGCAGGCACTAAATAATATTCCGGTGTACTCTTCTCAAAATGAAACCCTACACCATAAATACTAGAATATTATTCCTCTATTTGAAAACGTTGTACGAGAAAATTCAACAAAATTTTTACTTGTAGACATCTACAATTGAAATTACGAAAGAAAAAAAAAACACTTTCAAACCAACATTCCGTATCGAGAGTCCCAGTAAAATCTATATTTTTCATTCAAAATTTAAACATTACGAAACGAACAAAATAATACATTGAACACTCAATGTCAAAACAGCCCAAACGAGAGTTTACCCCATTTCGAATCATTTCCATTCACAAAGAGAAATTTCAATACATAATTTCCATGAACAAAACTGAAACTTTGGGTTATGTGATATTACAATCTTGAGAACATATTTCGCAGCATTATAAAATAATTCGATAGCACATTTTTGAAGTTTCAAATCGGTTTCATAGATTATTTCCAAAATAAAAGTCATTCAGTCTAACCCCATGCCTGTTTAAGTTATGCTTAAGTGCAAGGGACTATCAGTCCACAGTAATTACAATTTCACCTAGCTAGCTTACAACTTAATTTCATGGTGTCGGGTTATCTGACGAAACAATTAAAACAGAACAAACTGTAGAAAGCAGACTTTTAAACTTCGATCACAAATACATTAGTTTAGAATAATTTAGCTTCCATTCATACAGAGACTGGCAAACGGTGAACGAAGAAAAGCGAAGGTATTCGAACTATCAGCAATAGCGAACTACGAACGTTTCAATAAAACTAAAATGTCTAAATCGGCTACGAAAATAAAATATAAGAAAATACGGTTCTGATTCTGATGATAATATATAGAAGTCGGTTCCTAAATGGTATGATTAAAATTAAACAATGTATCTAATAGCTGAAGGAAGAGGGGGAAGGGAAGCTGAACTGTACTATACCAAAACATGGATCAAGAATTTAATTTACGTCGAAATATTGCACAGCAGACCTATAGAACTGAGAAAATTGGTTTACATTCCACTACACGCTTACCTGATAGGGATGACTGACCCAGCAGATCAGTTATTTCTTTTTGCTGAGTGACGAATCTGTTTCTCTCTACCACACACACTCGCCAAGATAGACACTCACGCGATAATAAATTAGATTAAAATAAATTTTTAAAATCGAAGATTTCAGTTCATTAAAATGAAAGCACTGAATTACATCCAACGAAGAAATAAATAACTCGCACACACACACTTCCACATACGCAAATCACTTTCCTGCACACACAACACATCACCTATAGATGGGCAGTCTATTTCAAGATGAAATAGCCTGCTTCAAACAATTCCGCATTCGCTAGTTCAGCTCATACATCTTCTTCACATATATTGGAATAACAGCTGCTTTCTTATAGGTTCACATATCGATTTAGTGCTTAAATTCTTCTTGCAGGTGTAATAATTTACACCTAAAGATTATTTCTAAAAAAGGTCTTCCAACAACTGTCACAGTCGATTTAGTTAGCATCTTAACTCCACATCGCCATGCATATGATGTTGTAACGTCCTTAACGTTACATGTAAATTCAGTGTTTTTACTTCCCCTGAATTACCCTATATTAAATCACCCTTTCGGCTATTCATAGAGACGCTATGGACTCAAGAAAATAATTTACATACTCATTTTATTCAATAATAAGAACTTCTAAACAAGTAAATTAAGAACTATAATACATTAACATAATAATTAAGATATCGCTATAAACTTGGAAAATTGTTAATTCCGCGTTTATTTGAAATATAAAGAAATTCAACATGTGTGTGTACGTAAACCTATATCATTTGGAAAGCAAGAGTTAAACTTTGAAATGTAGAATATATGTGTGTATGTAAGAGAGATTGAAGGTATGTCACGTGACGCTGTGACGTCACTGAATCTGAGGTATATAAATAGGGTCAAAACGACGTGATCATATTGACGGACTCTCAGTCGGTCCCGCAATCTTTCACACGGCCGTACAAAAAACTTTTTCAAACTCATCCGCTGATTTACGATATTCTAGAGCTACATTATTTAAACGTCAAAATGGGCAAAAACATTCAATTCTTAAACATACCATCTCATAGAGGAATACATAGGGATATAGCCGATAGCCTTGCCCGTCAGAGCCATAATCTCCCAACTATCACCGAGTCTAGGATATACTACTTGGACCTCCTACCAAGATGTAGAAAAAAATCAGAGAAACATGGAAAAATCATCTCTGTGAGGAGATCCTATACAACACACATACTTTTAGACTATATTACAACCCGCACATTAGCTTTGCTTGGTTTAAAACAATGAACGTTTCGCGAAAGGCTATACAAACACTCATGAGAATCAGATCCAACCACACCAAGTTAAACGATCACCTTACACGCATTAACGTTAAGAATAACGAAGTCTGTGAATGCGGGAACGAGACACAAACAGTAATTCATCTTATTGCCGAATGCAATAAATTTCAAGAGCAAAGACATCTATTTAACGCTTTAGATAACATGAAACTATCCAGACATTCAGTCACTATTTTAAACTCTATTCAGTCATTTATTTTATCAACTCAAGGCCACATCTACCTACCTCATATTTAGTTTTTTTTTTTTTTTGAAAAATACAAAAGGA
>JAGDQP010034622.1:0-12026 GCA_022664845.1 Lepisma saccharinum | reverse complement strand
GATGAATAATCAACAAAACAATAAATAGTTTCTCGATAGCTCTCATATAAGGCGATACCTGATTTTTTGTAAATAAAAAGCTTCGAGATCTACCTCAGCTTGTAGGCCTACCGAAAGGGATTTTTTATAACTATAGGCTATTTTTTAGGTTAGGTTAAGTTTGATTACATTACGGTCTACTTACGTTCATGGTATTTTGGTTAGGTTAGGATACATTGCATTGGCCCCCTGCAATTAGAATTAACCCGACCAATCAATACTATCTTTTGCTTCAATGTAACACGTACAAGTAAGGTGCTGTAGATTACAGACAGCAATATTGTAGAGTGACAGCGTGATTCCCTTTTTAAAAATCTAAATTGCTATGTACTTTTGTGACATGCCCTCAGTTCAGGAATCATTTAAAAACAAAAAATAATGGAAAACCCCGTGGGCCTACCTTGGTAAACACTGATGAGCCTTTGTAATAAAAAATTCCCGGCCTCAATTACAACTGGGGACACAAATGGTTCGAAGCCAACGTTAAATTGTAGATCCCAAATATTCATCCTAAAAGGCAATGGCAAAATACCGTTCAATCACTTGCACAGGGATGTCTTCGGGCAGAACACCCATCACCCGCATCATAAAACTTTAAAAGGAATTGCCTCAAATCTATAGCCAGGAATCCTGCTAAAAGTAGTGGGAGAGAACAAATAAAACATGGCCAAATGTGAAATTTAATGTTTTGAAGAGGGGCACAAACCCCCATGCCAAAGACGCGAAAGCTAGTCCTTGTACAGTACGCAATTTAGTTTTTATTCAGTGATTTTCATTGTTTATTTGGCTAAAATCAGAGGATGCTGTCACATAAACTATATTACGGAAACCACAAATAATAATTAATTTGGGTTAATATTCCGAATCGGGGGGGGGGGTCATAAATTTATAAGTTTTTTTAAAAAATAGGTTAGGTTAGATTTGGTTATGGGTATTTTTAGCTTCCGTCGAGTCGCAGGCTCATCAATCGGAATTACGGTGTTGTTACGCGGTACGGATATATTTATTTTCGTTCACCATTGATGTTTTGCTACAAAAATGACGGACAGTATGTCGAGGAAGCGATAGCAAACAAACACGGGTTAGAAAAAGCCTGTTTAGATAGTTTTTTATTATGCGCATTGCACATCAACTTTAACAAACACGATTCCAAAAGGAACGCCCGACGTATACTAAAGAGATGCCTGGTTAGATTAGGCTAGGTAAGTTTAGGTTAATTACTTGTTCCTGTAAATATACCTAATATTCGCTATCCCTTATTTTATCCTGTTTATAAATAAAGTTAGGGTGGGTTAGGTTAGAAGTGCCATGCTTTTCTATCTCAACCTAACCCATCCTAGCTTAATTTATAAACAGGATAGCATAAGGCAAAGCGAACGGGAGGCCAAAAATAGCGAATATTAGGTACATTTACAAATAAACTAACCTACCCAGGCGTTCGGTTATTTTTTAACGAGTGTTCATATGACGATCCCGTGACGGAAGGTCCCATGTATATTTACGTCTTTCACCCTTATTACACTGCTTCATGACTCCAAAACGTATTCTAATTCCTCTGGAGTAGAGTTTTTCCAGAGGTTTTCCGTAGTCACCAGGCAAATACCGGGATGGGACCTCAACATAGGCCCTGGCCGACACCTTCCCAAATCCTTACACCTCCCTTATCCCGGCCGTACGTATTTACGTATTTTTTCTATCTCATCGTACCAATGTTCCACATTGACAACAGTTCGATCAGAACAAATTAACGAATTTCACAACCCTCAAATATACAAAACATTTTATGGACACACCTAGAATACTCACTGATGTGTCTTCTTCGCAATAATTTAAAAGTCACGACGTCGTTTCAATTAACATATACTTTCCATGCAATCATGCATCGATCAGGATTCAGGACGAACATGTTCACTTTTCTTCACTGCGCAGACGCAGAGTGCTATCAGTTTTTAAACCAAATTCCCATTAAGCTATACGAGAATTCCCGGTGAGCGTTAATCCCGCCAAACTCGTAACGATGAAATTTAATTAATTGTACTGAGATTGCATAACTTTCACACACATTACGCAGAGTTGATACAACTATTAAATAATACAACTAATATTTTACTTGAACATAAGCGTGGTAAGTTGAATTTCCGTTTTTTGAAAAAAAAAAAAAAAAATCCCACTAGAGTTTGGAAAATCGTGTTAAGAGGGAGGAATGCCAACTAATAGTGTCATACTCTCACTGCAAGATCCCACAGGAGCGGAAAATTATTTTCGCCACCGTTAATTTCCGAATTAATCTGATTTAATTCTCCAAGCTATGTGTGTGTGTATTTTTGTAATAAAAAATCCGAATTTCGGATTCAGCGATCAAAAGTCGGAATTCCGAAAAGATCCGGAATAGAAAAATCTGAATTTCTGAAGTCGGAATTCCGAAATATCGAGATTCCCGGACCGGAAAGAACAGATAAAAACTTCGCATTTCCATAAAAAATATCAGTGACATGTCGTCCTAGTGGACAACGGTAGGACTCCAATGGGATGTCCTTCTTTGTTCCTATTCAGATGTGAACGGGTTATCCCAAACATATCCTGTTGGAATCACGCGTATATCCCATGGGAATCTACACAGGACATCCAATTTCCGGGACATTGGGATAAGGATGGGACGTCCTGTGCTATGTGAGGGTGGTCGCCCTGGGACTGCGAAAAGTGTTGAATTAACGCAATTTTGTTTGCAATGTACGTTTCCGTTTATTTTAAGCTTTAGAAGCAATGCCGTGAAGCCTTATGGTGAGTCTACATTAGGCTAAATTTCTGTGCGTGCACATGTTAGTGAAGACTGCCTCATTACAGCGAAATCAGCGGGTTGTTTCTTTGCTACTCCGAACTTTGAAAACAGAAAACGAGACAAAGAGAATATATACGCGTCTTTACTGAAGAAATTAGTATATTTGTTGGCACAATGCGCTTCAGTACGTAAACACACAAATACATGTAAAAGACCATGAATTATTTATATCCGTCTCAATCATTTCACAATGTTTCTGTTTTCACTGTTCACAGCGTTACCAGATACTGAGAACTAAAATTATTTTCATTAGCTTTGTGGGATAAACCTCGAAATTCTATGTTGATAAACTTCAAAGTGCCCTAATATTGTTAAACATGGGTTTATGAAAAGTGTCCTTATACGTGTTGACGAAACATAACGTGTATGTATTTAATTCTAAGCACATTGAAGCAGAAGCTTGAAACAATACTGGATTTTATATTGTGAACTCCATTTATTAAAAATATACCATTGATCGAAATATTTACAAAATAACTTACAGACGTTAAAATTCTTGCAAGTATGAAAGAAAAAATATATATATATTTTCGTGCTATGTGAGTACATATTGAAACTTATGTTGAATCCTAGACCATCAGTAGCTATAGAATCTGGCAATCCTATGACCAGTATTAGCAAGAATATTGCAAATTGATTAAGATAACACATGTAAAACATTTCGGCTCTTCTTCTTTCGTATGTGTGTGTTTCAATCTATTATATTACATTCTGCCAACAAATATAGTAATTTTTGCAGTAATTAATTATGAGAATATATCCCTTAGTCTTGTTTTCTGTTTTCAAAGTTCGGAGTAGGAAAGAAACGACCGATGATTTCGTCGTTTTGAGACAGTTCTCACCAACATGTCCACGCAGAGAAATTTAACCTAATGTAAACTCACCCTTATGCACCCGCTCTGTCCATCTGTCGACAACTTTGAACTCAGGAACTATTAGTGCTAGGATTATTTTCAGACCAATTAAGCTAACAAACATACTGTTCAAATTAACTGTACACTTTGTGCGCATTTCTACAAATAATAGTACTTAACAGATGGTGATAAATACTGATGCGCATCATGTAGTTTTCCACTTCTCAATATTTTGTTCCCGATCACGTGAACAAAAAGTATTTGACAGTAATAAACTCATCGGAGTCATAGGCAAATTAAATAAATAAATGAAACGAAAGTAGATGGTATACGCATCTTAACAGAAGGTATGCGCTAATGTCTCAGCTTAACTAGAAGGTATTCGGCGCATACCCTTGACTACAGCCCTGGGCATATGTACCTTGACCTAAAAAAAAAAAAAATAGCACAAAAACCGAAAACCATTAAAAAAAATGACTTAAGTGGTGTTCGGAAACAAGTTTCTCATAATTTTATATTCCATATATTAAGCTGTTTCTAGGCTGATTGAAGAGAAGCTATTAGATTAATTTTACGGAATGAGATCTTGATATACCGTACAGAAAATCACTTACCGGTGCCAAGAAATATGAGTCGCCGGTAGGGATTTTTACGACATTTTCTCGTTACATGTTTACAAAGTTTAAGAGACGTGTCGAGAAATCAGCGAATTTGTAACTATTTTTAGCATATCTTATTGTACGGAATTATAATATTAGAAACATATTATATGATTACGTGAACTTTTTAATTTACTGTGTACTACGTTCATAATATACTGTATACTACGTTCATAATATAGGCGTATTCTATGCCTTCACACATACACCACAAACACACACACACACATATATATACACTGTATACACAGGGGTGGATTTCGGTTTCATTTCTTGGCCTGGCCCATTGCTCCGAAGGGTTACATTTTGGGGCAGTATAACGGTCCATTACAGAATATTATTATTATTATTATTATGCTTTGTTCCGCTATGCGTTTGGAAACTTTTGGCGAGGCCAGTACAGAGCCGAAATCGGCCCGTGCGCCCTTTAGCTGATTTTAACAGTCATTCAAAATCACTTACATATATGAGTAGCTAACTCTTCGTGTCTTGTTTAATGGACTAGACACTAGAAGTTCAATTATTTCCTGCTGAGAAAAAAGCTCAACAATGGATTAAATTCTGACTCCGCTTAGCAACAGACTTCACCCGAAGAGGCGATGTGACCGAAATCCAGAAAAAAGTTACAAAACTATGCCAATATGGTTATAATGATTTTCTATCAAACTAAATTTCTCGTGAGACAAGTATTTTTACACTTACGCGATTTCTTTTTAGTTGTAACTGATAAATTTTTTCCATTGCATATTGTTCCATATTTTTTTTATTATCACTTATTATCGGTTAATATGGTTTTAGAATTTACTGTAAATTTCGAACCCATTTTAATTTTTAAGCAAATTAGGAAGTTATTTATGTTTGCAAATTTCGTATTCTTCGGACTAATTTTCAGGTTTTTGAAATGTATTACATACTAGGTAAAATCTTAGAACTCGACAGATTGCAGACCCAATCAATATTCACGAAATTGTAATAAATAATGAAGTCCCTCAAGTTTCAGGACTTCAATTAATTTTCATGTTTTGAAAATAATGTCGTTTGTGAAAATTGTCTTAGAATATGACGCAGTTAGTAAAATCGTTTAGACCTAGCCACTATCTCGAAGAACCTACAGACATGAATGATGGAAAGTAGGAAAGAAAGCGATACCCTAAAGAGACCACTTAAGTGGTAGCACAGTCTAGTACTAACTGAATAAAGAAATTCGGAAATAATAAAATTATTTGAGCCTAGGAAAGAAATAGACATTATTACTTAGAAATAAGTTTATGCGCTTCTTTTAAAGAAAATAATTTAAGTTTCATTTGAAGTCGAAAATTGTTAAGGATTTTTCTACTTGTTGGTCACTACTCTATATTTCAAGGATGATATTTCGTCGGTGGATTCTTTTTTTGAAATTTCAAAGATAGTAAACAAATGCCTGTTGCAGTGGTGATAGATTCCTTTTTTAATCAATCTGCTGTTGAGAAGTAATGATTAATCAGTGTTCGATTTGTAGCGAAGAATGGAAGGAATTTCCACCTCTCTGCAAAACTCTTCCCTGGCTCTGCTTTCTGAAATATCCCCAAATCTGGGATATGAACGAATAAAAACGGTATTCTACTTTCTGAGAAAAAAATCTTCCCCCCTTTTCTCTCTGGAAATTGTACAAATCGGACACTGGACTAAATGACGTTAGTTCTTGACTGTGCTTCAGCACGAAATTCAATAGACGCACACATACATCATTCCTGCTACATTTATTGTGTATAGAGAATGATATCGCATTTGCTACATTCCGAATAATGTTAATGAAAACGAATACAGAAGTTTAAACTAAGTGGATAAACGTCATCAACATGTATAGAATTAGAGAAAAAAAAGTTCTTATATCAAACAAATGAATATGGTCTAGCAACAATAAGTATTCACATATTTTAAAAAAAATGTTCTGTTAACAATACACTTGACAAAGGCTACAGACGTAGTCGAAACGTTGTGTTGTGCTTTAACATAGTGTATTTAATACGCAGTTAAATAATAAATTGTATTTCTAACATCGAGCAGTAATTTTTTTATTTTTATTTTTATTTAGTAAATTTGTTGCTCATGATACTCCATAACAAACTAAAACCATTATGTGACAAAATATTTACTGCATATAATTGGTTTACAAGACCAGGTTCCTTTATTACACTTCCAGGAGTTATACTTTTGATTTGAAAGAGAAACAAGTTCTGAGAATGTAAATTTAATATACTCACTCACTGGACTACAGCAAAATACTTTCTAAAGAATTGAGTCGAAACTTGTCAAAATAATAACAAAAACAAACGATGACTTGATTTCCTATTTAACAGTGACAATGTTCATCTATTGACCACGTACGCAGTCTACACAATACTTGAAGAGTAACGGGAGAAAACAATAAATGTCACGAAACAGGTTTATTGAGAAAATCAAGTATGAATACCTTAATCGCTTGACAAAGGTAATATTGTCTCCTGTGGTCATTTAGAAGTGTTTTCCTTCGTTCTTTGGCAGTTTTAGTTCCAATTTCCCCAACAGAATGAGCTATACCGCACAAAATTGCTAGAAGTGGACATTCCTAGTTTTCTCCAGATACCCTTCACTGTAAAATATGAAATTGAGTAAAGTAGTAAAACATATACGAAATAGGAAAATTACAAATTCAGTTAGTTTGGTGATTACGTTGCTACATGAATATAAATTTAATTTCCCGTTACAAACCCATAACGTAAGTTAGATGTAGGCAAAATGAATAGTCTAAAATTTTAGCTGTTGATGAACTTACATATTGACAAAATTATTACTGGAGGAAACTTATTTGTCCACAAAATGAATTGTCGACGAAACGTACCTATCAACAAAATGAGCTGTCGGCGAAACGTACCTGTCGACAAAACGATCTGTCGGCGAAACGTACCTGTCGACAAAATTATTGTCGACGAAATGAATGCGACCGGTGAGAAAGAAATACATAGTAAGTATAATACGATGATATAGGCATCGTGATTGCCGTAAAGTACTCAGGCTATAAGCTGTTTGTGCCAGATGAGCTTTTTAGTTGAATGTTGTGTAGTGTACTAAAAAATGTTAAGTTGAATTATATTTTATTTCAGCGGCATACTAATTTCACATAATTTTAATCTGCAAGTGAATAGTATTCTCTAAGTTTTTTTTAAATTTCTTTTCATAAACATTTCATAAACATTGTTCTGTAAGAATTCAAGATTTTTCGGAAAATTAATTACCATAATTTCATTATAAAACGAAAGAGACTTTTGTGAAACTGTTGCCTACACATGTCGCAGGTGAACGACTCATATGAAAACTTTTTTATTTAACCACAGTACAGTAAACTTGTTAAAGTTACATTCAGTTACATGCTGATATTTATATATTGTCAAACTGTCCATTGCCTGTAAGTAGCGTCAAAGCGGGGAAAAGATCAACTAAACTTGTTCGCTGCAATACATGCTACGAGCACGAAGTGGGAAGGCGCATGGACAAAGGGTAATGCCCTGTTTGTACATTAATACAGTGGCGGCTCATCAGGTGAAGTTCAACTTCACTTATTATTTTGATATGTATTATCTAAATAGTCATTAATAAGTATTAATTGGGCCAGTCAACATCATCTAAGATCGGACAGTGGCATTATCAGGATCCTGTCTAAGCCCAGAAATTCCAGAATAAATGTTAATGAACAAAGATAGTAGGAATGTGTTGATAGAACTTCACCTATTATTGTGTCACTAGCCGCCACTGCTTTAATAACATCTTACCATGGTTAAGGTTAACCGAGATCATTTTAGTAATGTAAAAGCAAGTTACCGTTAACGCAGGTTTCAGATTTAACCGGCGTCAGCTTACGACGGTTATCTTATTACGTTAATAATTTAAACGCAAGTTAGGCGTTAAGCACGACTCACTTCGTGAGTTTAATGCTTTCTTTATTGAAATATATAGCATCCTAGTGGTGCGCATCACTTTTAAAGTATAAAAGAATGATGGCAAAACTAATATACACAATATTCCACTAAAATCAATTCATTTGTGTTCATTATTTTATATTTTATTATCAACAACTGTAGTAAATGACACACGAAATTTATCACATCCACCCAGTTCTTCTGATCTTTCTCCATTAGGGAATCTTCCTCTTATTTTATGTTTTCTTTTGTCTCTAAATTCTTGATACACATGGTCACTTAATCTCCTAACTTGGTTATCAAAATTTTCCCTAACACCGCTGAAAAATGGAATCAATGATTGCAACGGTTGACATCCGCTAATTAAGTCCAATCCAGGCTTTTGCATATATTTGTTAGTTTTGTCCATTCAAAATAAGATAAGATAAAATGAATTGTATGGGCGGAAACAGCACTATCGCTTACGCCCGTCCCGATACGGGGGAAGCACCTTATCTTTGTCACGTCTAAAAATAGCTGTTAACTAAAATAATAAAACCATATAAAAGCTGAAGATGTAAGCTCTTCAGAAAAATAAAATCGTAATAAAAACTAAGGATGTATATTGTCTTTAGCATAAAAGGTAAAAATGTGAAGGCTGTAAATAGGCCCTCACAAAAATAAAATAATACAACATAAAACTTAACAGCTATGTGACATAATCATCTCAGAGAGACGGAGATAAACCTGTCTCACGGACATTACTAAAAACTCTCCGCAACATACCTTGTTCATCCCCTAACAATGACGCTATGTCATTGGGGATGTTATAACGTTGTCTGAGATGATTATATCCGGGACAATCTAAAAGCACGTGACGAATACTTAAAACCACATTGCAATTGTTACAATGTGGTGGATCCCATCGTCGTAACAAATAACCGTGCGTCAGACGACTGTGTCCTATATGTAGACGACATAAAAGGACTTCTTCACGCCCACTATCTCGGCAAGATGATTTCCATAGAGCAACAGTTACCTTAATTTCTTTCAGTTTATTAACAGCTACGTCATCCCATCGTCGCTGCCATTCATTCCGCGTAACCTGCCTATAATATATCATCATGTCCTGAAATGGGACATGCTGAATATCGTAATGTTCCTTTAGGAACACCCTGTTGTTTGTGGAAATATAGGTAGAGACAAAGATACACGGGGTATGAGTTTTGCCCATCACCAGTTTTATTATAAAATAATATAAGTTCTTTAGATTAACAAAAAGAGTCTCCCGTACCAAAGTAATTATACAAAATGAAAAGTTATAATATAACTTTTCTGGCTTCTTCTTCTTGGGTGTAGGCCTCGCAGAAGAGAGAAGGATTTGGTATAGCACCAGTCCGCAGCAACTGAGTGCAGGAAGGAAGGTACCAGTCCGACAGCAACTGAGTACCGGATTTTGTGTCAGTCCGCAGCAACTGAACACAGGTTCAATTAGGCAGCCCACCTGTCCAACAGCAACAGAGTGAGCAGGATAGGAAACTCTCCAGTCCGACAGCAACTGAGAGAGCGGTTTTAGGAAGCACACCAGTCCGACAGCAACTGAATGTGCAGGTCTTAAGGATAGTACCAGTCCAAGGCAACTGAATACTAGGAAAGGGGAGAGGAGTGATCACCCAGGGAAGTGATCCTTTATATTGGTGTGTCGGTCTTTTATACACCTAAATTTGCTGAGTCTGCTGACTCTGCTGACTCCTCCTTCGTATCGTCGGTAGCTCCATCGGTGGCTTCTTGATGAAACTCCATTTGTCGTCTGCGCTATTTACGTTTCCTCTTGATTGTTTGTGTTGTAACACTCGTATCACACACGTAGTACACACTTCTATCTTGTTTATATTTTGATTATGAGCGACACGTGCTGAGCACGTGGCGCGGCACTTGGAACGTTACATTCCCCCTCCCCCGTTAAATATAGGGACACAGTTATCTGGGGAACTATATTTCTAATTCGTCTGTCGTAGAACGTTCCATCCCCATAATTTACACTATTCACTTATAACACTATATAAAAAAACTATACATCTGTCGGTTATATCATTTCACTGCGTAGTTTTGATGTTTGGATATCAGGTTCTTACTAATCCAAGCAGATTCGGTCTTTAGGACGTCATTATCCTCAGGGGTATCCAATTGTTCAATACTTATAGACAAGATCACTGATTGAAGTCGGTAAACTTGCACTATTTAGTTCCATAATTTGTGGTGAGAACTTGTGTTCATTGTTTGCACTGTTATGAGTGGTAGCACTATAAATGTCTGGAGTCATGTCAAGTGATAGACTGTCCGTGGGTTTTGCATGATTGGTCCTTAAAGTCCTTTGAATTTTAAACCACGAATAAACAATAATAACTGCTATTACTAAGGCCAGTATGCTAAGGACAACTAGAATTTCCAGAATGGGCATTATTTCTGTAATAGATAATTTAGGCGTTTTGTATTAATTTGGCGATTTTCGTAAGCGATAATATGTGCAGTACAATAAAATAGCAATAATTAAAAATAAAATTAACAATAAAATGACTAGAGCGATAGTCGACCATGGCAGGATAGCTTGTAGGTGATATTCTGAAAATTTGTTCGGTAAATCATTTTTCTCCTTAGCCATTAATGTATGTAAAGAAGTAATAGACTTCTGTAAAGTCTCTAAATTCAAAGTAAAATTGAGATATAACGTCTCATTAAAAGTAATATATTCAACTTCTATATCTGTAGTACTGGAATGTGCCACCATCTGGCGCTGATGCTCTCACGAGACATGCTGAATTCTAGTGCGTAATGTATGAGTTACTGCTTCCGTCGGTTAAGCAGCTACTCTCGTGAAAATATGTTCTTTCTTTTTCTCTCCCCTTGTGACTATTTCATAGTCCCTTTTTTTCAGAACTTTTATTGTTCCTTTTTGTCGTAATATGGTTTCATTCTGTCGATAGCAATAAACTGCTCTGTCGGTCGACACTGGGGAGGCATTTGTAATTTGTATAGGTTTGCATGTATTTTTTCTAGTACCGTGGCTGGTCCAATATTCTCATCAGTCCACGACTGGAACTTTCCCTTTATACGTTTCGGGGAGTGAACCAAAACTTTACTTCCTATAGCAAATTCAGTTTGTGTGTGCCTCTTATCGTAAAATTTCTTTTGGTGAAGAAAATGTTTGTGTACTTCGTCGGCTGCTTTCTTACGTATTTCAGGTAATCTGTCTCGAGGTACTTGTGTGTGTGGCGCTACCCCTAGGTTACAATCCGCCACTGTTCTGGGTAAATATCCCGTAAGTAAGAAATGAGCCGATTCTTTTAAATTAGTCTGGATGGCTGCATTGCAAGCAAAAATAGCTTTAGGTAGATGTTGAGGCCATGAATCCATGTCCTCTTGCGTATAGAATTTTAAGACATTTTGGAGATTACGTCCTGAAATTTCGGCTAAGCCGCTTCTGCTGTGGGAGTACGATGGACTATACTTTAACTCGAAGTTGTATTTCTCTGCCAACTTTCTTACGGCTTCGCTTTTATGTACTGGATGAGAGTCCAAAGTAACAGTTTTGGGAGCCCCAAAAAACATTATAACCTGGTCTTCTAAAAATTCGGTGACTGTTTGGGCTGAAACAGTTTCAACGATTTGCGCCCGTAAATATCGTGTTGCGGCCTCAATTCCTAAATGGATATACCTCCTT
>JAGDQP010034620.1:0-20010 GCA_022664845.1 Lepisma saccharinum | reverse complement strand
GATTTTAGGTTCATTTCGTTGATTAACCGTTATCGGATGAACAAATTACGTTAATTTTTAAACCATTTTTCAACAAAGACTTCATTGCGTTAATAAGACCTTAATACAATGTTAGTTTCAGCTATAGTATAGATTGTGTTTAATGTGTCTCTTACTAGTGTCATGTCAAACAATATTATTAAAAACTAATTGAATGAAACAATCTAATTTTTATGTCCTCATATGTACGTTGAAAACAGATTGAATTTTAAAGGGTTTTTCAACGAAGATAGAATTTCGTTGATAGTGCGTTTATATGAGTGTCTCAACTTCCTTTTATAATGTGTTATACATTTCGCATCAGACGTGATATCTAATATAATTGCTTAATCATTATACCTAAAAACTTATACAATTAAATTTTCTTCATTTTTCGTGTTCTTATTTGCATGTTGAAACATCGAATTTTAAACTATATTTCAAGGAACATTTAATTTCGTTAATAGGGCGTTAATGTGAAGTGTTTTCAGCTATGACATAGATTTCCCTTTATATGCGTTTTTCTAAGGCTACATATTACACTTATTGAGAAATACAAATTTAATAGTGCAGCAATAGTCAAAGTATTAAGGAAAATGCGTATAACAAAGAAAGAAGCATTCTTTATTCTCATTCTTACATGATGGTGAAACGTGCGTATACAAGACGTAGCAACTGCATTCTAGACTGCATGTTAATAGATACAGTAAAATTGTAGTGGAACAGTTAGGAGAGGGAGATTTCAAATAGTTGTTACAGAGAACGGTTTCGATTCCTTTGCTCGTGAACAAGAAGTGATACATAATAAAGAATCAGTAGCACAAAGTGTAAATCCGGCAGATCTGCTTGTCAATTTGTATAACTCAAAGACAAATCAGTGTGATTTGGAACTCAACGAAAAGTTGAATGTGTTTACCGTGAGAGGGGTAAATGTGGATTTAATTAGTGGCAATTGAACAACAGAGAAAGAATACCGATCTGGTTGACGAAGAGGGAACTCATTGATGAAGGAACCAAGTCTTTCTAAAGACGAAGACCAAGGTTTGGAAGGCCCGTATAAATTTTACTCGACTAACAAAAAATACTGACTTAGGTAAGTGTTTTTTCTTCTCTTCCATATTCGAAATCAACCAAGTCAGGAAAGAGAGAAAGTCGTAAATCAGACTTAAAGTGAATGAAAATATTATTTGGCAATGTGACAAATCAAAAGATGGTTTCCTGTAAGTGGTAAATTTTATAAGGTGTCTCTTGTGAGTAGTTACGCGGAATTAAATGTTTAATGTGGGTCATCGGATACAAAAGAGTCAAGGAAACAATCTAAAAATGAGGTGGGTGCTACTTTTGATGATGGAGGTAGCATCAGTGTTTTTCCTTGGTGAGGAGTCACCTTAAACTATTTGTGCATTTATTTAAGTAAAAGTGTTTTCAATTTAAAAATTGGGTACAATTTCACATGTTTATCATCAGGCATAAGATTAATTGTAGATAAATCTTTTAAATATGAACTAGTTACTGTATATAATGGACAGTCAGCAGGATATATAATTGTTTGTTCCGAAATAAAATTAAGAACCCTCGGTCACCTCATGTTCTTACAAGCAAGGAAACAATTTAGAGCACCATCCAGGTTCAAATAACATTGGAATGACAACTACATGAGTGGATTTCTACCCAAACTGCATAACCACATCTGTCATTGGAAATCCCTGTCATCATGACCAGTCAGGATGGAGCATATTTCTTTGGTCTAAAATAGAATTATGCTCCCTTCCTGCTGTCCACGGTGCGTGGAACGACGAACGAATTTGGAGTATCAAAGGGTGTTGAAAAGTACTTGGATAAACGGATTTTTAGCAAGAGATGTATATCAAGAACATTGTTATATGCGTCATCGATCCATACTGCGCACGCGTGCAGTCGGCAGGATGCATATTTCTTTGTTTTAAAATAGAATTATGCACCCTTCCGACTGTCCACGGTGTGTCAAACAACGATGGAGTTTGGGGTATCATCACAGCTGGAGAATACTTAAATCAAAAGAATTAAAAGAAGAGCAGCATGTGAATAATAATTTTGTATGTGTCATCTGTACGTAGTGCTCATCAAGTGCAATCAGCAATAGGCATATTTCGTTGTTCAAAAATAGAATTCTGCACCCTTCTGACTGTCCACGGTGTGTCAAACAACGAAGAAGTTTTGAGTACCAATGAGCATTAAAACTATATGCATCAACAAATTTTGAAGACAAGCTATGGATGAAGAATATAGCTACATGCGTCTAAGATTAGTACTGCTCATCATGGGCAGTCAGCAGGAAGCATAAGTCTTTGCTTCAAAATAGAATTATGCACCCTTCTGACTGTCCACGGTGTGTCAAGTATGGAAGGAATCTGGCGCAGCGACAAATAGTGAAATCTTTCCTGTAACCATGGACCGAGTAAAGGAGATGTACATAGTTAAAGTTTTATATTTCCTTTTTTGTTAACTGTACTTAGAACTTGTATACATCGCTCAGTGCTTAAAATATTTGCGTTGTGAATTGCGTTTAAGATATTTTCGGAGTCTCAAGAACTCCTTACTAGCAATTGTTGGTTAGAAATGTAAGCGATGAACGCTACATTGAAAGAGTAATTAGCCATATTTTCAAAAATAGTGAAGTAACATTGTTCATTACAATTATAGGTGTATGCCAAGATAAACTAGGAACAGTAAATGCTGTAGTAAATCTTGTCTTAATGATATACGAACACCAAATTTCTAAGTGTTTGAAATGAAATTACTTTCAGTAGGTTTTAAAGGAAAGTATATAACATTTTGCTTGCAGTGATTATCATTCAATTTGTAGTAAATATCCTTCTGTGCTGTAGTTGCATAATTTTCGAAATAAACATTGACTTCCATAAACAAATATAGGTTTGTCATTGTAATTAATGTTTTAACGTTAAAATTATTAAGTTTCGTCTATATATATTTTAAGTATGTAGATATTTGTTAGAATAGTTGTAAGTATTGAAATATTCACGTTAGTAAACACTAACAAGCAGACATGGGATAATCTGGTTCATAGTATAAAGAAGTAATTCAACTTTGTTGAGTTTGCGTAAAAGATTGAAATGGAAATTGGATTATATCATTGTTGATTTTATAAAGCCCATAAAAGTGTTTCCTCAGGCTATGAGCTAAAATATTGGTTGTATCTCATCAGATATCATGAAAATGATCTCGTTTAATGTTTTTGTGAGATGGTACAATTTCACATTTTTATCATCAGGCATAAGATTAATTGTAGATAAATCTTTTAAATATGAACTACTGTACATAATGGTCAGTCAGCAGGATATATAATTGTTTGTTTCGAAATAAAATTAAGAACCCTCTGTTCCCTCATGTTCTTACAAGCAAGGAAACAATTTAGAGCACCATCAACGTTCAAATAACATTGGAATAACAACTACAGGAGTGGATTTCCAAACAAACTGCAAAACTACATCTGTTATTGGAAATCCCTGTCATCATGGCCAGTCAGGATGGAGCATATTTCTGTGGTCTAAAATAGAATTATGCTCCCTTCTGACTGTCCACGGTGTGTGGAACGACGAACGAATTTGGAGTATCAAATGGTGTTGTAAAGTGCTTGGATCAACAGATTTTGACCAAGAGATGTATATCAAGAACACTGTTATATGCGTCATCGATCCATACTGCGCATCGCGGGCAGTCTGCAGGATGCATATTTCTTTGTTTTAAAATAGAATTATGCACTCTTCCGACTGTCCACGGTGTGTCAAACAACGAAGAAGTTTTGAGTACCAATGAGCATTAAAACTCTATGCATCAACAAATTTTGAAGACAAACTATCGATAAAGAATATAGCTACATGCGTCTAAGATTAGTACTGCTCATCATGGGCAGTCAGCAGGAAGCATAAGTCTTTGCTTCAAAATAGAATTATGCACCCTTCTGACTGTCCACGGTGTGTCAAGTATGGAAGGAATCTGGCGCAGCGACGAATAGTGAAATCTTTGCTGTAACCATGGACCGAGTAGAGGAGATGTACCTCAAGAAAGTAGCTTCGCATCTCACGGACGGATAATGCACACTATTATTCGTTACCAGGAAGAATATTCTTGCCTTTTAAATGAAAATGGAGTAAAATTTAAACTTGCTACATAGAATTATGTCACTTTTGTTTCTCCAGTTTGGGGAATTAGCAACATTTTTTAGAGATAGAAGGTTTCAGTGTTCGGGAAGTCAAAGTTAAAATTTGTATTTGTACTCGTTTGTATTTGTATTTGTACTAAGACGACATAGTTAATGTTTTATATTTAATTTTTTGTTAACTGTACTTAGAACTTGTATACATCGTTCAGTGCTTAAAATATTTGAGTTTGAATTGCGTTTAAGATATTTTGGGCTTCTCAAGAACTCCTTACTAGGAATTGTTAGTCAGAAATGTAAGCGATGAATGCTACATGGAAAGGATAATTAGGCATATTTTCAAAAATAGTGAAGTAACATTGTTCATTATAATTATATGTGTATGCCAAGATAAACTAGGATTATTAAATGCCGTAGTAATACTTGACTTAATGGTATACGAACACCAAATTGCTAAGTGTTTGAAATGGAATTACTTTCAGTAGGTTTTAAAGGAAAGTATATAATATTTTGCTTCCAGTGATTATCATTCAATTTGTAGTAAATATCCTTCTGTGCTGTAGTTGCATAAGTTTCAAAATAAACATTGACTTCAATAAACAAATATAAGTTTGTCATTGTAATTAATGGTTTAACGTTAAAATTATGAAATTTGGTCTATAAATATTTTAAAGTATGTAGATATTTGTTAGAATATATACAAGTATTGATGTATTCAGGTTAGTGAACACTAAGAAGCAGACATGGGATAATTTGGTTCATAGTATAAAGAAGTAAATTAACTTTGTTGAGTTAGTGCATATGATTGAAATGCAAATTGGATTTTTAACATTGTTGATTTTATTGAAAACATAAAAGTGTTTCCTCAGGTTATGGGGTTTTAATGTGTCATAGGGTTATTAGTGTATAATGCAAATAATATTCAAGCGCATATTTAATTGTATAACTGTTTTATTTATATTGTAGAACAAGTCTTCAAATAGGTAGATATATTTTGTTATTACGCGAACGGAGGAATAAGTATTTTATTAATATTTAAAGTATTACAAACAGGATGTCAAATGCATTCCGTAAAGCAGAGAGAAAAAGTGACAGATTAATTCGTTAAAAGAGAGGAATGTTATACAGGTGTTCAGATGAGTAGGCCATGGAGATTGGCATTCAGTTAACATTCGTTTATAGAATTCCGAAGCCTCTAAGAGATCATAGATCAAGCTTCAATATAAAAACAATTAATAAAGAATATATCACAGGTGTCTTCAAGGATAAATTCAGTAACACACCGGATGTGATAATCTTCCTTTAATTTCTTCTTTTGGAATTGTCAAATTCTTTAGACATGATACAATTAGTGTTTGGTGAGAGAGGAAGTAACCAACCAAATTAGAACTAACTATAAATATAAACTGTTAGTGACTTTAAATACCGACACACTGCTTCTCTGACCAGCTTTCAGAGTGGTGTTACGCATCGTTCTTAATTTTACACTAGGTCTTTAGTTCGAAACCAGATCACGATAAAATTGAACATTATAAGAAGATCTGACTTTAATATACTTTTATTCTTCGATTGGACAATTATCTTATGGAACTTCATAAGGCACAGTCTTTGTTATTCTTCAGTGACAATGAACAGTATTTAACATCAGTGCAAGTTGATTTTTTCGTCAATATTTTCGGATTAGTCTTCAGTTTACGATATCATTCCTACATTTATGTAGTGGTTCCGATACAATCTGATTTTGTTACTTACTTAAATTTTACAACCCCATTCGTTTCCTTTTTGCCGTACGGTTTAGGACTTCCAAATTTTAGTTAAAATTTTGGTCCAGTTTCATTAAATATAGATATTCATTTTGCAATTCCAATTGTTGAAGATGTAATTTAAAGTCGATATTGTGCGACCACTTGTAAATGCAGTTCCGAATTACATTACAACTGTATTTCGTACTGAAATCGTGAAAACAAAGACACTAGAATCATTATGGCCACTTGACCAACAGGAAAGGGCAAGACAGGCTTTACAGAAACATTTTGTTACATTCTATGATCAGTTTGATCTTGATCTTGAAGTAAAATATATACGTGAAGAAGTGACTATTGCGATTCGTGAGGCTTATGCCATAGCAAACGAAAAATTTGTTCTCAAAATATATGACCACTATGATCAGGTTTGGTTTCATGCATCAATTTATGAAGTAGAAAAATGTCACTCACGGAAAGAAAAGGTTCGGAACAGTATAATGAGAGCTCCGATAAATATTACAAGCACGAAGTAACATCTCGTCATAATAATGTTGTTCTACACGAACAATCGCCGACCTCAAAGGAAGACACTTTTCTTGACCTGAATAATATCAAGAGAACACAAGTAGAAATAATAACGACCCTGTCTGATGTCTTGGATAAAAAGACAGACACTGTAGATTGATTACCCATGCTGCTCGTATGAGCAAAACCGAAACAAACACAGATGAGAGACGGATACAAATCTTTCTTTGATGCATCTTGGACGTGACATAAAATTAAATTTAATATTATAATTATAATAATGTTGAAGGACGATATTGAATATTTCTTTTTCAAAATTATTAATTGGGCACGCAATATAACTAGTTCACAATACAAATACATTCAGCAAATCAAAACGTATAAAAATTAAAATTCAAGGTAGGAGGACCGTAACGACTATGTCTGGTTGTTGTCACGAAACATTGGTTGCTGGGGTTTCGTTTAATATTTTACTCAGCTTTGGAAGTGTTGCTCGTACATCAATTTTTTAAAAGTTACAGATTTTAGTGAAGATAACGTTATTGTTTTTAGCTACAATAGTAAAGAGTAATATGATTTTCGATTTTAAAGTTTGGAAGTTTATGAAAGCGAACTATAACATCTTTAAACCAGTAACATAAAATCTATACTTTTGCGACAGACGGTTTATCAATTTTTATTCTTGCGGACGCGTGTGCTACAGAGCAAATTTTCGAAGATTCGGAGTTGACCTAATAGTTTGAAGCTTTATTTATATATTTTTTTCGAAGGTTTTTCTTCGTGAATGATTACTTTTGTAATCAAATGTATTCTTCCATATGTCACATAAATTTGCTAATTTGAAGTAGTATAGTTACAGCATATATTTGACTTTAATTTACATTTTGCGGAAGCTGTATTTTCTTAATTTTGAAAGTATTTTAGGTTCTATGAAATTGAACTACGTCATTTTATTTTAAAATAGGAATATTTGAGGTTCAAGCACTCTTCCATAATATTTAATTTTGGAAATATATTTGGTAAGCAACAGAATGTAATTTTTGAAAGTATAATTTTACGCTGGACAAACTTCAACATTTTATTGTAATTATAAAACTGTGTCAAAATTGGACCATCACACCTTTATTATGTGATTCATGTTGAAATAAGAATAAGAAAAATAAGAATGAAAATAATAATGATAATTTTTAAAGGAAGTTGCTCTTATGTGTGATTTAGAGAAAAAGGGAACTTCAGGGAGATATTTTGTATACGACAGATTTATGTGTTTAAAATATAAGCAACGTTTAATGACAATGTAAGCTTACACTACGAAAAGCAGATAATTTTAAAAAGGGATCTAGCATTCAACATAATGCTGTTGCACTATGTTTGATAATACCTGTAGATATTGATTCAGATTCTTGAAGAGATATAGCAAACTTTTGGTAGGCATACCACAGTTTAAAATACACGTATTTTTTGCTACTCTGCTTGTCAAATCAATGTTTTGCAGCGCAGGACGCTAGGGTTTGCTTGTTGAACGATTTTTAATTGCTCACATGTCTAGATAATTACGAGATTTCAAGTATTTACAATGGATTACGTGATTCCGATTCGGAATTTACGACGACTTATGAATATGTGACGCTATATGAATTGATACAAAGTGACAACCGCTGAAATTTTTAATAATTTTAATGAGAACTTCAATACGACTGAAATGCGGATATTTACAATGATTTATGCACTAAGAGATTTTTGATAAAGGACGTCATTAAGTGAGGATACAATTGACGAAGACAATAAAAACAACCCAACACCCACCCACTAATTTTTAAATACAAGGCATATGAAACTCTCACAGGGCGTAATAAATATAAACAGGTATAGATGGCAAATAGGAATAAGATTTTACGAATATACCCATTTTTGCGTAAATAATTAGCTAAATTATAATTTTACACTCATATATGCCATATCCAGGACTTTGTTATTCCATGTGTTGTGGTGTATATTCTTCGTTTGGATACATAAATTTGTGAAAAATTTGAGAATACGATAGAGTGTACACATGTTCAGTTTCGGAAATTCTATTATAGGAGAAACACCATTTTGTCTGTACTTTGTACATAGTATTTATTGAATTTTCATTTTTCAATCTTTACTCTTTGTTGATCCTATATATACTAGGAAACCGAATTTCAATTATTATAATTTTAACATCTCCCACATTTTTTACATTGAAAAGGCTCATAGATTTTTGGTTTATTATCCTACTTAATCGGATTGTATATTTTACGGATGTTTATTGCTTAAATCTATCAGAATTGAATCGCAATAATAATAATAATAAAAGTAGAAGGTCACCATGTTTCGAAAAATATAATTTAAGTGATCAATATTGATTGGTTCAATAACAATTTTAAAGCCGAAGTAAGGTATTTAATTATTTAATTTTACTTAAATCAGGTTTAGAATAATTTATATCACTTTCTTTAAAACAAACGATACAGTATGCACATTTCGTCTAACCTAGAAATAAATTACTAATTTTGGAATGAGGAAGATAGCGGTCAAGTTATTTTGTTGATTTACTATTTTTGTGTACTTTCTTCATACGTCATACCACCGATTTTTTTCCAAGAATTCGAAGACGGATCAATTTGTTAAGTATCGGTACATCTAGAGATCACAGATAGATGCTAGATATAGGAAACTGCTAGACTTTGCAGTCTATGCATTGAATACTTGTGTATTAATATATATCTACATATATATATATAGATGTGGACCATTAGTTTTCACAATGTTATGTGCTAGAAAAATGTTTAATTCGGATAAATTCATTTCTTTATTTTTTAAATTATCGTTTATTTTTTTCAAATTCATGGTACACCCATATTCAAGGCAATAAAATCTCATTATTATTTTTAGATTTTTGAGTTCACTATTAAATAAATTACAACAGTAGATATTTTGTATTTGCTATTACTACAAATTTTTGTTGAGTCAGTTTTTTTTATTTTTCGGATTAAATTAATAGATTTTCGTTTCGGATAATGACGAACCATCAGTTCAACCTACAATATTCGAGGAAATTTCACCCACGCCCCCTTAAGGATAACTTTTGTATTGCTCGGTTTTAATATAGTGGTGATCGACTTGACATCCCCTCGTTTGATGAATTTCGTTAATAATAATGTATCAAGTTTACACATTAAAATGAATTTTAGTTTAATAAATAAGGGTATAGTACATGTGAATAGGCCAAGGTTGTACCTTTCCCCTATTGTTGCCATGCACAAACGTTAAATAACAGCTCTATGATTTGTTTTTAACTTTGATTATATTTATATTTAATATCGCGTATATAATTCTTTAATCATCGATGTGAGAGCCTGAAACGTTAATATAAGATAAATAAATTTGATGTCCCCATGGTTTCATTTTTTTGACACAAACTTAATTCGACTAAATACGTAATACCGATAATAATGATATGAACGACGCAATATTATTATGCGACGGATTTATTTTAGATAAAGGTGATACTCAACGACGAAATAAACAGTGATCGTTTTGGCTCCCATGATTTTAATGATTTTTGCAAAGTTTTTTTTTTAAGCCAAGGCATAATTTGCTACGAAACCTATGAATCGACCTGAAAAGAACAAGAATGTTTGACATTTCCTGACCACGAGCGAATGATAACAACGATTTATGCTACATACCAGTTCCAGACACATCTAATCCAAAAGTTCGAATCGAATATAAACATCCGGTGTATAATACGATGATTTTTGCTAAGCTGAGGAACGACATCCCGTCCGTTAATTTTCGTATTTCGGACGAGACATACACGTACAACCACACAATTTCACTACACACAGCAATTACAGGTTGTTATAAATTTTGCGTACTGTATTTGACAAATCAGATTTACACCCTCTTGTCACGATAATTTCCATTTGAATTTCCATTTGGTTAACACAAGAATATAACGCGACATACATATATCATAAACTGCAGTACATGAGTTCAAAGGCATCATTTCTTATCGTGCAAGCATCTATAGTTCCGAATAAGCGAAAGAAAGAGAGATAAGACACATACAAGGAAAATTAAGTCAGTTTTATTTAACATACATACCTACATATATCATTTCCGGCACAGCGTTTAATGGCAAATATGGTTTGTTGACGTTATGGCTTTGAACATCGCTTTAGGGTAGGCCAAGCGGAGAGTTTTGTCTGTTAAATTTTGGGACACAAGTAGGAGGTAATAACACACGTGGTTTGGTCAAGAGCGACATAATCACGCCTCCAGCTGTTTGTGACAAACTGCTTTTAACTCCGTTCGTCTGAAGGATTTTTTCCTTCTATTTTTTTCAACTTAAGACTACGAATATTTTATTTACCCGCTGGAAAGGTTAATACCTTACATTATTTTCAATTTTTTACAGTTTGTGACCATAGAACATTAAAGTTATTATATTTGTGTTTTTTTTACTTATAGTTTAGTTCAGATGATATTCACAGATTACATAAAAATTAGAAAGTAGTTTTTTTGATACTTTAAAGTTTAGGAAAGGGAAAAATAACGGCTAAGGCTTATACTAAGGGATCATCTCGGTGATTTGCCTATTGAGACCTAATAACAACAATCCCTCCCATTTACATTAGAAATTTCAATACCTTAATTCGCAGTTAATACTAAAAATATAGTTTCGAAAATCCATAACTTTTTATTGGCACGGTATTTTAAGCAAGTACTTTATCGTGTATTTTTTTTGTCAAAATCAGTACTAAACTTGAATGCGGTGATCTTTGTCCGCCCGCAAAAAATTTTGCTATGGAAATGGAGACTTATTAAATGTATTCGACAACTACATCTTAACGAATTCGCGTGCGCTTTCGGTCTTTAAATAGGAATTGTTGGTAGAAATAAGTCTAGACAAATAGAGAAAATGGCAAGTTTCATCACCAAACTCTCCGGTTATTTTGTTCGTTAGTAAGTCAAATATATGGATGCGCTGGAGTTAGACCTCCTTAGTCTAGCACGGTTAGCACGTAAGGGTTGCTCCCTTCCCGTAATAGGCTAGGAAATATAGGTTTCTCTCTAAGGGGCACCGTTTCCTTATTTCACAGAGACGCGCGATTTTTATTCTAGCTAGTTTTGTCTTACATTTTCACAAGTTTGCTATTCTTTTTATTTTTAATATATTTTAATATATAATTAGAACATTTTTTTCTCTAAAATTTTCGATATATTTTCCCCTTTATACACGATTCCAAATTTTTAATTTCAGTTTTGACTTCAATACATAGGATTAATGTATACCTATGGTCCCCTTAACATGAACATTATTTTTTCGGTTTAAGTTATGATTTACAGCTTTTATATTTTAAAGGTAGTACGGATTTTGAACTATTTCAGTTTCTTATTTTAAACAACTTCATATCAGTTCCTATAATACTCAATGATTTTAGCTTACAAGTTATGACACCTTTGATTTTCATCGTTTGATTATTGCACTATTATATTAGTGGCTTACGGATACAAGCATAATTTTGTTTGGTCACAGGAAATATATATTTTACAAATTCTCGATTTTGACGTTTGTATTTTACGACATAACTAATGAATTACAGGACATATAATTCCACATTATTTTTATGCGGTATATATTTTTTTTACGATTAATATATACTATTATGGATTTTTATTTACTTTATTTTGCGGGATTATTTTGAGACTATTTCTATTTTTCGGGTAACAATAACGAAGCAGAGAAGTTATAGTACCTCCATAAAGTTCTAAACTGTTTTTTTTAGTTCATTTTCTTAATTTTATTTTCATCTATTCTTGTATTTTAATTTTTGTATTGTTATTATAATTTTGATTCAATATTTCTATTGACATATATATATATATATATATTCAGCTCTATTTTCCATTTTTTGAATACTACTATTATTTTTTATTTCACATATATGAATATAACTTATATACTTATTCAGTGCTAGTGTTAGGTGAGATTTTGCATAATCCCCCCCCCCCTCCTTGATGCAACTCCAAGAAGCACAAACACATATCAGTTCTTAAGTCTTCAGTCTTCAATGTTTATAAATTCCAATTTGGACAGTTTTCACCATGAACGTTAATGACTACATTAGCAGTTCAACCCAGTTCATCAGAAAGAAGAATTTACACATCCCACCAAGGACAGCAGTATTTCCTGCAGTTGGAGATCGCATACAACACCATCTACTTCCATTCAGTAGTTTCATACTTCTGAAGTTAAATAGATGTCTTCCAGTTTATAATCAGTGACTTATTTCACCCCATTCTTCTGGGTCAATAGCACTACCGCACTTCATTCAATTTATGTACTTAATTCTTCGACCCAGTGGACCAAAATTTTAATTTTACGTGACAATAGACTTTATACCCTCCACTCTAATGCTATTACAACTAAGGACAACCCCACTTTTCGATTTTCATCAAGTGCTCAACAAGTGTATAATTTCAGTACTTCAAGTGTAATGGAATTGTGACAGATACCAGTGATTTGTGTTTGCAATCAGTAACTTGAATCGATCTAACGGTCTATATGTTTATACGAATTTACGAAGTGACAGTTATATTAATTATGATAAAAACATCTATAAATGTGACAATGAATTTTCCATGTATACGAATTCATTTAGACAAAGAATAATTCCTTGATGCAATATAAACTTTCATTTCAATGAATTCGTCTCAATGTTTTTCAAATTGTTTAATTTTTTCATATGTTGCATTTTTTTCAGTTTATTGGGTTTTCTTATTGTATGTTTATTTTTATTTTGTTTTTTATTCCTTTTTTATGTAGTAGGTTTCAACTTAACGCACCTCACCTATAGTTTTAAATTGTCTTTACTTGTCGTATTACAGACAACTAAATACAATTTTTTGGGCTTAGTGAGATGTCATAGGGTTATTAGTGTATATGGCAAATAATATTCAAATGTATATTTAATTGTATAACAGATAATGTTAAATTGTACAACAAGTCTTGAAATAGGTAGATATGTTTTGTTAGGACGCAAACGGAGGAAGAAGTATTTTATTAATATTTAAAGTATTACAAACAGGATGTCAAATGCATTCCATAAAGCAGAGAGAAAAGGTGACAGATTAATTCGTCAAAAGAGAGGAATGTTATACAGTGTTCAGATGAGTAGGCCATGGAGATTGGCATTCAGTTAACACCCGTTTATAGAATTCCAAAGCTTCTAAGAGATAAGAGATCACATTCAATATAAAAACAATTAATAAAAGAATGTATCACAGGTGCCTTCAAGGAGAAATTCAGTAACAAACAGGATGTGATAATCTTCGTTTATTTTCTTCGTTTGCAATTTTTAAAATTCTTTAGACACGATACAATTAGTGTTTGGTGAGAAAGGAAGTAACCAACCAAATTAGAATTTACTATAAATATAAACTGTTAGTAACTTCAAGTACCGACACACTCATTCTCTGACCAGCTTTGAGAGTGGTGTTATGCATCGTTCTTAATTTTACACTAGGTCTTTAGTTCAAAACCAGATCACGATAAAATTGAACATTATAAGATCAGACTTTAATATACTTTTATTCTTCGATTAAACAATTATCTGATGGAACATCATAAGCGCACAGTCTATGTTATTCTTCAGTGACAATGAACAGTATTTACCATCAGTGCAAGTTGATTCTGATTTCATCTTTGAGACAAGCGCCATAAGAATATTAGAAGTGCTCAAAATCTAAATCCATGAATGTGTCATTACCAGGTCAGTTGTGAGCCTTATGATTGTGTACTATTTGTGTACAGTCTCTCTCTGCTTTGGTATTGTTGTTAAAATACTTTACGATTTGTTATACTAAATGAATAGGAATATGTCCTTTGTTTAAGGTACTTTCAGTATATTCCTTCCGTCCGTGAAATATTGTAGATTAATAACATTAAAGATTTTATGTTCTCTTATATAAATCCTCTCGTATCATTTATGCATCTACGGTTGAGCACCCGATGCTCATGTCAATTAAAAATACAATGCTCATAGAACATTCCCCCAATTTTATAACAAATAAAGCTGAGCGAGTATCAAGGGAGTATCAGGTTCATCCTTCACAAAGTGTTCCACTCCGTAAATGTCTACAAAACTAACATCTTTCACAATAGTAGTTGTATCTCAACAGATAACATGAAAATGATCTCGCTTAATATTCTTGTGAGATGGTACAATTTCACATGTATATCATCAGGCGTAAGAGTAATTGTAGATAAATCTTTTAAATAAGAACTAGTTATTGTACATAATGGTCAGTCAGCAGGAAATATAATTGTGTGTTTCGAAATAAAATTAAGAACCCCCTGTCTCCTCATTTTCTTACAAGCAAGGAAACAATTCAGAGCACCATCAAGGTTCAAAAAACATTGGAATGACAACTACAGGAGAGTGGAATTCTACCCAAACTGCATAACTACATCTGTCATCGGAAATCCCTGTCATCATGTCCAGTCAGAACGTAGCATATTTCTTTGGTCTAAAATAGAATTAAGCTCCCTTCTGACTGTCCACATCCCTCAGTGCTTATAATTTTTGAGTTGTGAATTGCGTTTAAGATATTTTCGGATTCTCAAGAACTCCTTACTAGCAATTGTTGGTTAGAAATGTAAGCGATGAACGCTACATTGAAAGAGCAATTAGCCATATTTTCAAAAATAGTGAAGTAACATTGTTCATTATAATTATATGTGTATGCCAAGATAAACTAGGAACAGTAAATGTTGTAGTAATACTTGGCTTAATGGTATACGAACACCAAATTTCTAAGTGTTTGAAATGGAATTACTTTCAGTAGATTTTAAAGGAAAGTTTATAATATTTTGCTTGCAGTGATTGTATTCAATTTGTAGTAAATATCCTTCTGTGCTGTAATTGCATAAGTTTCGAAATAAACATTGACTGCTTTAAACAAATATAAGTTTGTCACCGTAATTAATGGTTTAAGGTTAAAATTATTAAGTTTTGTCTATATATATTTTAAAGTGTGTAGATATTTGTTAGAATAATTGCAAGTATTGAAATATTCAAATTAGTAAACACTAAGAAGCAGACATGTGATAATCTGGTTCATAGTATAAAGAAGTAAATTAACTTTGTTGAGTTTGTGTATAAGATTGAAATGCAAATTGGATTTTATCATTGTTGATTTTATAAAAAACATAAAAGTGTTTCCTCAGGTTATTAGGTAATATAGTGGTTATATCTCATCAGATATCATGAAAATGATCTCGCTTAATATTCTTGTGAGATGGTACAATTTCACATGTTTATCATCAGGCGTAAGATTAATTGTAGATAAATCTTTTAAATAAGAACTAGTTACTGTACATAATGGACAATCAGCAGGATATATAATTGTTTGTTTCGAAATTTAATTAAGAGTCCTCTGTCTCCTCATGTTCCTACAAGCAAGGAAACAATGTAGAGCACCATCAAGGTTCAAATAACATTGGAATGACAACTACAGGAGTGGATTTCTACCCAAACTGCATAACTACATCTGTCATCGGAAGTCCCTGTCATCATGGCCAGTCAGAATGTAGCATATTTCTTTGGTCTAAAATAGAATTATACTCCATTCTGACTGTCCACGGTGTGTGGAACGACGAAGGAATTTGTTGGAATTAAAAATATTGAAGTAACATTGTCCATTACAATTATATGTGTATTGCAAGATAAACTAGGAACAGTAAATGCTGTTGTAATACTTGACTTAATGGTATACAAACAACAAATTTCTAAGTGTTTGAAATGGAATTACTTTCAGTAGATTTTAAAGTAAAATATATAATATTTTACCTTCAGTGATTATCATTCAGTTTCTAGTAAATATCCTTCTATGCTGCAGTTCTATAAGTTTCGGAATAAACATTGACAAATATAAGTTTGTCATTGTAATTAATGGTTTAACGTTAAAATTATTAAGTTTTGTCTATATATATTTTAAAGTGTGTAGATATTTGTTAGAATAATTGCAAGTATTCAAATATTCACGCTAGTAATCAATCACTAACAAGAAGACATGTGAAAATCTTATTCATAGCCTCACGTTTTCAGGTAACATAGTAGTCGTATCTCATCACATATCATGAAAATGATCTCACCTAATATTTTTGTGAGATAGTACAATATTTCACATGTTTATCATCAGGCGTAAGATTAATTGTAGATAAATCTTTTAAATAAGAAGTAGTTACTGTACATAATGGTCAGTCAGCAGGATATATAATTGTTTGTTTTCAAATAAATTTAAGAACCCTGTGTCTGCTCAAGTTGTTACATTCAACGAAACAATGTAGAGCACCATCAAGGTTGAAATAACATAGGAATGACAACTACAGGAGTGGGTTTCTACCCAAACTGCATAACTACATCTGTCATCGAAAATTTCTGTAAGCATGGCCAGTCAGAATGTAGCATATTTCTTTGGTCTAAAATAGGATTATGCGCCCTTCCGACTGACCACGGTGTGTCAAACAACGAAGTAATATGGGGTATCATCACAGCTGGAAAATACTTAAATCAAGAAAATTAATAGAAGAGCTGCATGTGAAGAATAATGTTGTATGTGTCACCTGTACGTAGGGCTCGTCATGCGCAGTCAGCAGGAGGCATATTTTCTTTGTTCACAAACAGAATTTTTGCACCATTCTTACTGTCCACGGTGTGTCAAAGAACGAAGAAATGTTTAGTACTGTAGCAGCTAAAAATATTGTAACTATTTTTCGTGTTTTATTTTATGTGTAATAGTTATTTTGTTTATTTTGTAGGGTTACTGTAGATCAGAGTTTGAGCTGTATAATAGATTCTTTTGTGGTAGAGCTTTTATTAGGTCTTCTGACGTTCCTAAAGAAATAACATAACCAAGGTATCTTTCCTGAAAAAAAATTATATATTTCACACTGGTCATTTCGGGCTCCTGAGCTCAATCCTGGGAATTCCTAAAGATAATACTTCATTATGTTTAAGTGTGAGAATACGTTTACATTTCCTATTCTGAATGGATTTCGAGAAACGATTTATTTTCAATAAATTTTATTTAAGAATAAAAATAAGGCAATAACAAAATAAATAAAGAATGAGGTAACAAAGTTATCTTGAGAACTTAGGAATCGTTATGACATTGAAAATTCACAAATATAAAGTAGCGTGACTTCGTGAGACGAAGCTACCAATCCATTTTACAAATATAAAGTAAGGCGACTTCGTGAGGCGAAGCTATCAATTCATTTCACAAATATAAAATAAGGTGACTTCGTTAGACGAAGCTACCAATCCATTTTACAAATATAAAGTAGAGCGACTTCGTGAGGCGAAGCTATCAATCCATTTCACAAATATACATTAAACCGAACTTCGTGAGACGAAACTCTTAATTCATACAATGGAGCTTATAAAAGGGGAAGTTACCTTAGTGAACTTTTCTTGCTTTACATATAAATACAATGATACATATTTCTAATTAATTGACAATATCCAATTTGGAAAATACACTATCTCTCAAGCTATAACTTAAATTACTAAACACAGAATAAGAGAATAGGGATCGATCGGATACATTTAACAGAGAGGGGGAGAGAGAGAGAGAGAGAGAGAGAGAGAGAGAGAAGCATAATCAAACAAGAGTAATCAAATCATTTCCCATAGCAAAAGTCATCTTAGTGTTCAGCAATCTCATAGCAAGAAGTTTCATTGTCACTTTTCTTGTAAGCAGGCCGCTATATCCAGTATGACCTGTGACCAAAACTACTTTGCTGTACAATTATTTCGTACCAGAACTTCACTCTAATTCCTTCCCGTATCGTTAAATCATATACTATAACTTCTTAAAGTATTTTCTTCTCAAAAACAGACAATGTCAAACTAATATTATTTCTTAATGCAAAGTGCTATGGAAACATAATTGCTGAAGAGATTCTGAATTAATTTAAGCAAACAAATACTAAAACTCCATATCAGTCTCGGTAAGGGGGATTATAGAAAAACTTTATTATAAATATTTTAAGTCTACTAAGTAAATTGAAATAGATCTGACCTTATTGTATCGATGTTCGTCGTTCTTCTTCAAATCATACACTGACATAACAAGACAAATACGAATAGCATTTTAAGCACTTTCTGATTGACATAGTTTCTTCTAGAAATTTCGACGTGACGTTAATTATTGCGTTATCTTCAGAGAATGCGTAATTGCACGTGTTGTTTGTTTCAAGTTACGTCTTTTAATTTTTTAGGGAAAACAAGGAATTTTCCATTTAGAAATTAAGGATAAAAGAGTCCATCTTTCCTGTTGAACAGTTCTGAAAGGATATCATTCCGGAGTCAACCAACATTTCGTGGTTTCCAAAATTCTGTTGTTATAATAACAATACATAGTCACTTCCTTTAATAATTGCTAAAATAGCTTTGCAATCAATACCACAAAATTCTGTTGAGTGGCATGATGTCATCATATATGCAATTCATTCTCAAGACAGAAATACGTTCATTTCCTTTGGTCTCATCCTTTCTTACAAACACGGTTTATGAACCATTGAAGGTCATCATTCCGTAATAAGGAAAATAGGTTGGGATTTTGAATAAATTAGGAAAGGGAAAAATTTAGAAGGAATAAATTGAATATTCTGAAACAGATTATTTAATTTATCTGCCACAGATACTCCCAGACTTCTTTTGTTAATTTGAAAAATTAAAGCAGGAACTTATTCAAAAATTGAAAAGTGTATCACTATTTCTCTGGAGAGGGTTGTATATAATCTAATAAAAATATAGGGGTGGAATTTAACAAGGTGCAATAGCAAAAATGTGTTATAGTTTACTTTAATCGCGATGTAGTAGTAGTAGTCCAGGTTGCTTAAAAGAGAATATTACTATTGATCAAGTCAACATACCAGAATCTTAAAAATATTAGCCACATAAAAATGTAACAGATATTTCGTAGGAACTACCTTTCAATAATTTCAAGTTAATTTAACATTAAAATACTCGTGGCTTCTATATTAAAATTTCAAATTATTTTCTTACTCGAAAAGAATTTAAAGTTGGAATGATATGATTACTTGTGAGATAATTATTCCTAAATACTAAAATCTATATGAAGACTAACTTACCCTAAGTTTTAACATTAAGATTGACATACATTGTGACATGATCTAACATACCTTTTCATTACTTATCAGATAAACAATTATAATAATGACATGCATAAATATTGAGTACCAACTAACCATGATTACTTCTAATAGAACTTTCTTATGAATTACCATTTACTAAATTACATATTCCTTTACTGATTTTAATTTCCAAATTTCAAAAAGAAAAGAAAATTTTATTAAATTATTAAATAATTTTTCTCTTTTAAATTTTATCTTTTGCATGATTCAATGTTTATGTTTCATCTAGGTATGTGAATGAGCGATACCCAGTTTGAGCACCACACTTAAGACTAAAAATAAGAAGCAGTTACGAATTAAAAGGAGTT
>JAGDQP010034619.1:0-20010 GCA_022664845.1 Lepisma saccharinum | reverse complement strand
GGACATTACGCTGTTTCTTCCGACAAGTATTGATGAGCTTATCTGTTTGAATGTGGTTGTGTTGAGAAGAGAACCAGCAGTTGGAAGATTAGGGTTGATTCTTAGTTACTACAGCGACCAAATTTTCGGTACATTTTTAACAAGTTATTTGTAATTTGGTAAATTATTTTTATAGAAATACCGTGTGTATGGGTATAGTTTGAAAAATGAACTTTAAAAAAATGATGGACATTCTAGTCGACAATCAAAATCCTATCTCGCGATTGGCTGTCTGGTGTGCTACCAAAGTTCTATGTCCCACTAGAAGGTGTCATGTTTTGTGCATTATCAGTTTTATTTGCAGTTTACAATGATGATGGTGTCAGGCCAGAAGTCCATGCGCAAGGTGAACCGATGGTGGTTTGCTTCTTCCATGGGATGATGACATTTACAATTTTAAATTGGGCTTGGAATTTGAATTTGAATTTAATTTGTAAGGCCTCTAAACTGCTTTGGCTTGGTCCGGATGGATGATGGTGGGAGAATTGGTGGAGTGAAGAAAGTTGGAGGAAACGGGAGAACCTCGAGAAAACCCACGCAAACCGTGTTGTTCCACCACAAATCCCACATGGCACGAACAGGGATCGAACCGACGTCCCCAAGCACATGAGGTGAGCGTTTTACCATTGAACCATCGAGGCCTAGTGTTGCCCATGATACGATTTTGAGGATGTCTCGTCTCGAAATGTCTTGTCCAGAAAATGTTTCGTCTCGAAAAGATGTATATAGTATATGAAGAGAGTTCTGTCTCATCTCATCTCATCTCATTTTCTATTAACGTTTCTCTGTCTCGTTTCGTGGGCAATACTAGGCGCGGCCCCAAGTTGGCTTCGAATCACTTGTGTCCCCACCGGCAAGGATGTATTAAGATGATCAAAGGCCCGCCTACCCACTCCACTAAAATTAACTTTTATGTGAATGAAATTCATATAATTTTAGGAGAAATTATATGCATTTTACGTAAATTTCACACCTACACTTTGAAACCCTGAATTCGATGGATCCCCTCCCCCCGAAACTCTAGATACGTGCCTGCCCACGGAGAATCGAACCAACGATTCCCTTGATTAATCCACCAAGGACATTGTAGCTTCAAAAATTGGGGAATTTTTATTATTATTTCGCTGGTGTTTGAAAACCACTTTATGACTCGTTTCCGTCGTTGATACGTGAACAGTCAATCATCAGTCACTCTCTCGGTATATACGTTCTAGAATCACTTTGTATGTAACAGTGTCTTGTGTCCACATGAACTCACTCAAAGCTCCTCCACGGTGGTGGAAGTGGAGCGCGTGCTTCTCAGTGGCATCATATTACAAAGTCCACCCCCGCGAAATGAAGCAAGAGGGTCTTCCGGGCACACGAGCAGGAAGTGCAGAGCACAAAAGCCCAAAGAAAAGTGGGAGAGGGGAGCAGAGAACACACGCAAACAGAAAATAAAGCAAAAGACCGACGACCATCCTTGGGACATATGGCATTACTTATCACCAAAGCACTTTAAAATGGGGGCAAAGGTGAACCAGAGGTTCATCACGGTCTCTCATGAACAGCATTAAAAAAGGAAATAACAGTTTCCTGTTTTTTTTCTCTCTCTCTTCCCGAAATATATTTGAAGAAACTGCCAAGAAAAATTGTTAATTATAACATTTTTGTGTACGTATATTAAATTTGTTCTGTTCCTAATTTATCTATATATACGGAGTGGACAAAAATTATTTTTCAAAGCTCTAGGAACGAAAAATTCTCATCAAAATAAGGGGAAAATGTGTCTTAGTAATTGTCGAATTATGCTTAGTTTCGGAGCTACGGGCTGCCGAAAGCGTGGGAAAATTAACTTTAGACCTTCATATTTTCAGTACCATTAACAGTAGAACTGCGGGGGCAAGGTATCTTCAAAAACTTCAAACCTGCTCTATTCAAAATTGCAAATTTCGAAATTGTGCGATGCTGCACAAGGGATTCCCTAAAGCAGCGTTTCTCAACCTTTTTCATGCTGCGGCCCCCTTTTACCATGTCTTCTGGCCCGCGACCCCCAAAAGTAATTTTAGAATTTATAATAAGCGATTTCGTTTCACTTTGTGTGTGTTGAATCCTTCAGGAAGTTATTTAATACACACAGATATTCACCTCGCGACCCCCTTGCACACACACCGCGACCCCCACTTTGAGAAACCCTGCCCTAAAGGAACTCAGGGATTCCCAGAAAGTCTTTGAAGTAAAGGTAGGCCGAAATGTGCCCGAACTTTGCGACTTTCAAGCAAGTAACAGTAATTCGTTTGCACCAAGTCGATATCTCAAACAGATTCCATTTACCGAGTGAGTTTTTTAATGCGTGGTTGCATAACCAACAGGAGTCGGAGTTATTATCCGAACTGCAATACATTCAACGAACTATTGATTTATTTGTGATCAATGAGAGAGAATGCCATTGCAAACCTGGATGGTGATGATTAATCATGTAAATAGTGCAGTATATGATAAGAGACGACCGCAGAGTGGTCAAGTGATCACAGTGTCAGGTCATCTCATGAATCACAGCTAGAGTTTTTATTTTGAATCCCGGCTGAGAATTAACTTTGTGAAATTTAATGGCGCAAAAGTAAAGCGAGATGGGATAAGGTTCTTGGTTACTAAAATGACGCATAAATACAAAGTTTTTATTTTTTCGTTTGTTAGTTAGAAATCATGATAAGGGAATTCCAAACACAATTACGTCTGATCGTCCTCATGCATTTGTACGATTGGCTTATGGAATATGAAATCTTGAAATCTGCCTATTCATCACGAAAAAAAAACTTAAGAGAGAGTGGTGAGGTGTGGCCTTCTAAGTTGAACGTTCAAGTATTGGAATTTGGAGCAAGAAATTCTAAAGGAAGATTTGTGTAATTCCAAAATAACAGGTTCTAAATAATTTGAATTTTGTGAAAGAAACTACCATGCGTGGTTGCATAAAAGCAGAATTGTAAAGTTTTTACTCTTTTTCTACAGAGAACACTACTTAAAATAATGAGTTGCCGTGGCTCAGACGATAGCGCGTCTGACTACGAATCGGACGGCCCGGTTTCAAATCCCGGCCATGACACTGGAAACTTTTCTTGCAGTGTTCCCTTGTCTGGCGCTCTGAGGTGTCCTTAGTACTCCTGGGCACCTTCGGAAGGTAAAGCCGGTCGAGCGTGGGACTGACCATCCCACCTCACTTAGTACCGTAGGTCAAGAAAATGTCAAGCGCTATCTCCACATCCCCCATGCACCGTCCACGGCGCATGCGTATCGCACAGGGGATAGCTCTACTACTTAAAAAAGTTCTTTGAACATTAGGGAGATGAAATATAGTTGAATAGGCAGAAATGTTCAAACCAAAACATTAATTACGTCATAGTCCAGAAGAATAAATGAATAAATGGCGGGTTCAACTAATAAATTATTGTTGTGTCTGTCTAGAAATATGTTCGTCTGTACAGGGATGTACATAACCAAAACCGTTCTGAACGCAGATTCGATCTTTAGTAGTTTTGCGAAAGAATCACATATCGCAGCCGAAAAGTTTTTATTTGATTTTATTTGTAGCCATAGTTTTCCTACAAAACCAAAATTTCAGAAAAAAAAACGAGTTTTTTTATTATGCAACCCAAAAAATAGTCGAGTTTTATGGCTCGTGCGTACTCGACTAACGTCATTGTGTGCGGTCCACGTTTCCACTGTTACATTCTCATTCGCTGTAGCATTTTCCGCAATTCAGCAGCCATTTTTTACTTTGAAAACAACAACTAGTAATTAAGATTTTGCGTATACAAGTAAATAGTGATTATATATTAACCTTGAGTTCCATAAAAAGATAAAGAAAAAGATTACTGCTCCGAAAACAAAATTAAGGTTCCACCTTGACCATTTAATGCTTGCTGCACTGCATAATAATTTAAGACTTTTTTTTCTCATGATCTAAAAATCGATACACAATAATTTCTAACTTATACCGTACCAAGGAGCATGTCTTGGAATCTGGCCCATTGTCATATTTTTTTCTTGTTTTATATACCTTTGCTGTTCGATCAGCGGGAGCACGAACATTTTATTTCATCGCAGAGAAAGAGGAGGAGGGTGTAGTTAACACAAGAAATAGTATTTTAAAAACTCTTATTCATAGATTGCAGCAGTAGAAAATAAACAATAAAAAAAAGAAAAAGAAAGAAACCGATAGAGTAAGTAGAATGAGAGGAGGGTTTATGTAGGAATGGAATTAGACTCACAAGGCCCACTGGGGAGATTACGTCATTGGGCGAGTCTAGACTTCTTTTAGCCACTTGGTCAAAATGTTGTCATAGAAGATCCGGCACACCTTTGTCTATACAATCAATATTATACTTTTTTTTTCCTAGTTGAGGAGCTTTTTAAAACAATAAAAAAAATGTCAAAATAATCAGCGTTGTATCTCCGTTCCTGCGAATGCTTTTTCCTGAATTGAGGCAGTTACGTTACGGCTAAGTGCCTTAAAATACAATAAAAATGTCACGTAAGGGCTTGCAAAATATATATGTTCCAGCATAACTCTGGAATGCCTGGAGCAATTTGGACCAAACTTGGTACGTATATCACTTACAACCTGGAAAGAAATACTGTTAGGGTAAGACACTCCTAAGGGAGGGAGGGGAGGGGTGACATGTAAAGAAATCAGTTAATAGTTTCTGATTGTCTGATATATCCTTACAGGCTGAGCAACCCACACCACAATATAGTTTACAGGATTGACTACCTTCAAGTGGGCAAATTTGGCTATCGATGCTTCAAACTGCTTTTTGACCGAACTTGACAGAGGAGTGTGGTACATCAAGAAAGCAGCAGAAAGCATGATTAAAAGTGCTTTCGTCCATAAAGATGGATACAGGAGCGAAAAGTTTGATTGAAAACAATAAGTACTTATAGTGTGATCTAAGTCGGAAAACACACGTTTATTTTGTAAATTTTTTGAAATAATGGAAAACAAATACACGTGAATAGATGCTTGGTCAATGCGCTATCTTTTAGAGGGTACGTTTGTTATGACCTTATGAGAGCTGGGTATAGGTGGTCCAATACTCATTACTTGTGCATTGGGTCTTTATTTCTTGCACTGTTTCAAGAACAGAGTATTTCCAGGTTTCTCAATCAACTACGCATACTCATATCTCTCTCAAAAATATTGTTTTTAGCAAAACAGACTTCACCAATGTATTTCTAGTAAAATTCTAGCCCAGATTGATACGTTACATAACTCCCTTCGCAGCAAATTCAAGATGGCGGCCATGACAAATCGTCTAAAAGATATCGCATTGACCCGGTATCAATCATGTGTATTATTTCCATTATTTCAAGCATTTTACAAATAATCTTGGGTTTTCCGACTTAAATCACACTATAAGTATTATTTTTTTTAAGTCAAACTTTGGCCACTGAGCCCATCTTTATGGACCAAAGCACTTTTAATCATGCATCTTGGTGGTTTCCTGATGTACCCCACTCGTCTGCCAAGTTTAGTCATAAAGGAAAGTTGAAGCATCGATAGATTTACTTGTTAGTGGCAAAATTTTTAACTGCAGTGCAACAAACCATAGGATGAAAGGTAACTGAGCAGTCTTACACGTTAAAGCTTTAGATCTTAATATTTATTTATTTATTCTTTTCCCAGTGCGAACCAGAGGTTGTACGCACTTTTATCTACATCTCATTTTTTACACAAGTTTTCTACCCAAGTTGCAAATCTTCACCTTTTCTCTACATGGGCACATACCCACTTTCTCCATATCTGTATATACTCTAATACGTTGATGTACACAATACACATGATTATAATAAGTTGAAAAAAACACAAAGCTAACACAAAGATAGACCAATAAACATTTTTACATAAATCTTTAAATTTCATAATTTATCCTGCCACCCCCAATTCCTTCCAACGCTCCTCCCTGACCATAGTGGTATACTGCCCCACTGCTTTTATAGTCTTCGTTTCCATCCTGTCCTCCCCTTTTATTGCTCCAAATATTTCACCCTCAGTCAAATTTCCCAGAAGTATTTCTCTGGTTTCCTCCGTTCCCTGACACAAGAAAAGAAGATGTCTTTCGCTGTCCTCCTCACCACACAATGGACATAAGGGTTTACCTTCTTCATTATTTCTTCGTATTTGATTCCAGCCACCTAATCTAATCCACGCAATACCCCCCCCCCCTTTCTTTCTTCTCACAAACTGAGATATACTTAGCCCTTCCCCACGCTTCTTGCATCTGCCCATGAAATGTCAGGGATACCTTTGTATTGCACTCCGCAATGATCTCTTGCCTGTCTATATCCACCATTCGTTCCTTCACCTGCTGCATCTCTACATTATCTATCCTCCTTCCCTCCATTTCAATTAGGGAAAGTAACAATATGCTTAATTACAGTATATAGGCAACCGGCAGGTTCGCAGTATTTTTGTGAGATCTTACTACGTAGCATGAAAGTACCATCCCGGTATTATCCTGGCATTGTTGAAAAACTGTGAAAGACATCAATCAGGTTGTCCGACCACTGATCTTGAGCTCAGAGCTTTCCTAATACGAAGCTCACGTTTTGCTAAGTGAACTGCGGCCATTCGGTATAAGAAAATGGTGGGAATAAGAATGGCAGAGATGAGAGGGATATATAGTTATAAGAAGTGCATGAGAAATTGGTGAACTTCTAAGGACAGGCCTACATTTTTTGGCAATGTGGGCTCCAAACCACACTCCGTTCAGTGGACCCCTGTGAGAATTGAATCCGTCATCACGTGCACAGAAAGCGAGTACGCTAACCTCTCTGGTCAAAATAGTGTTCGAGTAACAGCGACTCGACACTGAGTGACAAAGGAAAACGTGACGAAAATAAGACCAAAAGGAATGAGTATTACTGGAGTAAGAGTGATAAGAATAAGAAAGTAACAACACAAACAGGAATGAGTGAGACAGGAATGGGAACAACAGAAGCAGCATGACCAGAATGAGAAAAGCTAGAACGACAGCAATAGTTATAAGAAGCAACAAGAGTGACAGGAATATGAGTGTCAAGAATAGGAGCGATGTGAATAAACGTAACAGTAGTAATGTTGACAGGAATAACAGCAGTGTAGGAACAAACAAAACATGAATACGAGTACCAAGAAAACAAAGACTATAATATAAGCAATAAGAGCATGAATAGATGTAACGCAACAGTAATAAGCGAGGCAGGAATAAGATGGCAAGAATAAGTGTTATAGGAATGAAAGGTTGACAGGAATAAGAGCTATAGGAGCAAACAAGACAGGAATATGAATGAAAGTATATGTGCGGAAGGAATGAGAGTGATAAATGTGACAGGGAAAAGAATAATAGGAACGATGGGGATGTGAATAGTTGTGATGAGAGTAAGAGGAACAGAAACAAGTGGCGAAGGACTAATATTAATAAAAATAAACGTAAAGAGATTGGATGAAATAAATAGAAGTACAGTAGTAGGGACATTGATGATAAGAATAAGTGCAATGATAATGAAAGTGAAGTAACTGAACGTATTAGAGTGACCGGAACATGAAACAACAGGATAGAAAAGACAGGAATAAGTGGACCAAGAGTAAGGGTGACAGAAATAAGAACGATAGTAATAAGCTAGACAGAGATCAAGGCAACAGGAAAATGAATGATACGAACAAGTCCGATGGTAATTTAGAAAAAAAAAACAGCAATAAACACGACCGGAATAAAAGCGAGACAATGGTGAATCGAAGCCAGCGAGACAGGACTGAAAAAGAAAAAAGGTTCTTGTTCGGTCCACTTCGTTACAAAGTACCACATTGAAATGAGTGTTTAGTAATAGCGGTGTGAAGTTAGTCAAATGTAGTGCTGACATCAGTAAACAATATTTTACTCAAAAGGATGATGAAGAAAAAGGCTGAAACCCTTAATGTATATATATAAAAAAATTGCAGGCATTTCTCTATCACGACGGGAGCGTACTTTTGGAATGCGCATATATATTGGTTAGTTGCTTCTCCCCTTGTTTCTTTGGTCAGAAAAAGGTTCTTGATTGTTTGAAATGGGCTCCGTGGAGCGGCATTTATTACTTCGAAATCTGTAATAGACAGAGCAACTTGCGACTTTTACACACTTGCTGTGAGGTCCTTACTGAAATATGGAACAGTCTTTTGTCGGCACATTAAGATTAAGAAAAAAAACAAGACAACAACACTAAGAAAGAGAATAAAAGAAAAGGTAAAGAAGAAAGAAATAAATAATAAAAAAAATGGAAAACAGTTCTTTGTAAAGAAGATGAAAGAAGAAATAAAAGAAAAATGTGTAGCGGTGATTCGTGCCGGCACAAACTAACATCTCGTTTGCACACGTCAACGAGGAGTGGCCATTTTTCAATCCGCTAGCATTATAATTTGGTTTTAAGAAACGTTCTAAACACCTCCCCCGTCATGCGGCACCAACTGCCGCGTTACAAACACCAAACTTTTAAAAAAAAACTTAGTGGTAAAGGGGAGAGTGTTCTAATGTTATGCAATTTGCAATTTCCTTTTCTTTATTTAAAAAGTGAAAAAAAAACTTTTTTTTATTTTATTTTATTTTCCTCTTTTTTTTTATTTAACCTTCTTTTGTTGTGTTTTATTGTATGATTGGTGATAAAACGTATTGTTCTTGACCCCGTTTCCCCTTTCGGCTCTCTTTTCTTGTAACCTTCTTATTTATACTTTGATATTTGGGTGGTCGAGCCGACCTACACTCCAAAAAATGCTTTTATACATCTTTTGTCTCCAGTTTCGGAACTCCGTGGGAGAATTACCACGTACTGTAAGAATGAACTAAAGTGGTTAGTGGTCTTTTTTTTTCGTTCTTTTATATAGTTATCTCTTTATTTGAGGCTCTACGTATGCTCAAGAAAGTAATATAAATCCTTATATGTATATATACAACAAAAGAAAAGCGTATCCTATAATATGGGTGGTTTTTGTGGTTCTGTATGATTAAAGGGTGGTAACAATTAACCCTGATTTGGCCTGCTCAATTTCGTGATGAGTGTTTTTCTTTCTTTTTGTCTTGGTTTCTGTTTTTGCCGTTCTGTCTTGTTCTATTTCTTGTGAACATCTTTTTCTTTGTGTGTGTGTTTTTCATCCTAATTTCATTGTTGCCGACAAATTTTTATATCCGTTTCATAAATTTCCTTCCTTCATAAGTCGTTATTGGATAACAGAGTGTCTTTATTTCTGAACAAAAGAACATACGTTTTTCCTTTCAATCTGAGGATAATTTATCGTTTCTGTGAACCAATTAGATTTTGTTTTTTTCCTACGTATGTGTGTACGTGAACCGTGGGAATGACACAGTCAAAGGAAATAGCCTGTTGATTATTTTATCTTGTAACTGAGAGGTTCATAGTTCATATCCTGATTTTCACCAAGCAGCAAGTAATATCCTAGAGATATCCTACGCAAATCCCCTTGGAATATACACGTATAATAATATACTAACTATATGGTTTATGGAATTAATATGACTTAATATTGCCCTCCCAACGACGTCTCGGTCTTCCCAATGGTCTCCTTCCATCCGACTTTCCAACCACGATAGAATATAATCTTAGTTTTCCCCTATCCGAGCTATATGGCCTGCCCACCTTAGTCATCGCAATTTCATTATTTTTACATCTGGCGAATTGTACCGTTCGTGGAGTTCTTCATTATGCAGTCTCCTCCACTCTCCAGGCATCTCGTCCCGTTTCGGCCCGTATATCTTTCCAAAAACCTTATTTTATACTAGTAACTTAATGTCGAGGATGAACGCATACTCTGAGGATATATTAGAATATATTAAATATATTCTAGGGTTTTAATTCGGATATCCCAAGTATATTCTAGGGTTATCCCGGAAACTCTAACCATTTCGAATGATCTGAATAATTCATACTTGTAACATTGTGAATCTTAGAATATGCCGTACTATGTTGATCTCTGCCTCATGAGATGAAAGTTGGTATAGTCCCTTATTGAAATGATCGTTACTTTCTTACCAGTTATACTGCTTCCTGCTGACAGTACTGAGTAACCATAACTGTTGGTTGAACGTTGGCTACGCATTGGAGAGGTCCTGGGTTAGATCCCAACGGTCAGTCATCCTGACAGTTATTTAAAGGATTTTTCATCAGTGGCACTAGGTTGATGGCGGAATGGTACATACGAATGGAAATACCCGATTTCCCTTCCGTATCTTCCCCCCCCCACATCTATCCTAGTCTGACCCATAATTACCTTTAAAAAAATGGCTGTAAATGAAATTCAAATTATTAGCAGTAAGAATACTACACTGTAAAAAAAATGCATTTTATGTACACTCGAGTTCACAAAATAATAAGGAATTATGTAAATTCGAAAAATAATAAAACATGGCTAAACCGAGCCAGAATTCTGTGTGCATTTAAAATAAATGATTCACACGGTCCTGTTTATGACACAACTATTGGGTCTGTGTTGTCTTGTTATGTAACATCATTTTTTCATCGACCGTCCTCTGTGCATCTGCGTGTACATTTTTTGTGAATTTTTTTTTAGTTTTATGCTTGAGAAATGTAAGCAATGCGTACGAGAAGTGTGCGTCTTTCTCAAGGCCAATTTTGAACGCATCTTTTTTACTTATATTAATATGTTTCCATGATTGCTTTTTTTTTCTTCAAAATAATACACTGTTAAAAAAATGAAAAAAAAATCTCAGAATGGCTCCAACTAAATTTTATTCAACTTTGAGCACTATCACTTTCTAAAAATTGAATAAAAATATAGTCGGAGCCAGTTTGAGAATTTTTTGCTCAATTTTGAATAAAGTTTTTTTAACAGTGTACTTGTAGACAGTTTGTTCATATGTTTTTGATAAAACTCAATCTTACTCATTTTCTGAACCCAGCTTCTTTAATATTGTGCTCCTCCCGGAGAAGGAGGAGTACTTGTTTCGTTTTACGCTAAGGGTTTGGCTACAATAAATAACAAGGAAAGTGACGTGGGTTCTATCCTCGTTCTCGCCAGATTTGTTACTTTGGTCCTAGCTAACCAACTTGTTGTTATAGTCCATTTGATCAAATTGTGAGGACTTGAGATAATTAAAGTGACAGATATTAACGAGTAATCCTCTACCGAAGTGTATTTGTTTACTGCAAGCGTAGAATAATTTTTGGCGCCCCCTTTCTTCCCACTAATCGCGCCCTCATTGATAACTTTCTTGAAAAGTCTTAAATTAATTTTAGTAATAACGAGCCTTCATTCTCTGAGGTTGTATAGTCAATATTTACAACACTCGGTAGTTGCATTACCTTACAATTTACTTATTCAGGCAATTTGATAGAAATTAAGACAATTAACAACATGACAAAGTTTCATAAACAAACATTGGAGTTTTTATTATTAATTGTCAAAAGAATATGGAGACATTATGATGAAACTGATACACAAACTTCAGAGGCGTCATTTAGGAGGAGGAGGGGGGAATTTGCCCCCTCTGAATTTAAGATTATTTACATACTAAAACGTAAAACAAATAAATGCATACATAATTGATACACGTACAGGACATAACTAAATTGGAAATGCTTTTTTTACGACATTGAAAAGTAGTAGTTGAAATCATGAAAGCGTATTTGACTACTAAATATGTAATCCCAAGTTCGAAACACTATTTTTTTTTCTAGCATTCGATTTTGTGAATTCCTTTTAAATACTATTTGTATCTCACGAATTCAGTAAATTAATTTTTAAAGTGTGCAAACCCAGATAAGTGTTTTTGACAGACGACTGAACTCAAATAGGTTTTGAACAACTTGAGCTTTGCAAAACTTCTTTCTCACTCGCAATTGATGTTGGTAGTATCAATCAGTAGAATTCATTTTAACTTAATAACATTCAATAACATAAAAACGAAAGAAAAAGAAAGAAAAAGTATTCTAAGACTGGCAGCAAAGCATTTGATAGAGCAAAATGTATGCGTTTTGGTGTTCGAACACAGCATTCCTTTCTCTCTCTCTCTCTCTCTCTCTCTCTCTTTCCTTCCTTTATTTTTGTCTACTTTTATCGTCGTTCCGCTGAAAGTCACATTTCTTTTTTATGATTTTTTCATCTTTGGTTTTTTTTTATTGCATTCTCTAATTGTTGCAATTTTGGCAACACTGTGCGTCGTCGTGTGCCAACAAACAAGATGACGAGATTCTAAACAGTAGATGGTGCTAGTGCTGGTGGGCAAGCACATTCTATTAATTTTTTTTCTTCCTCCTCCTCCTCCCACCTGTTCTCTCACTCATCATGCCCAGCATTCCACAGAGGCTCCAGGTATGATAATTACATGTTACTTTTCCTTTTTATCTTCCCCCTACTACCCAGTCTTCACCAATTCCCCCTATTAAATTTTTTAGTTGTTTTTTTTTTTTTTAATTTAGTTTATTTTTCCATCTTTCACAGACCACTTGATCTTGTCAAACAAGATGATATGAAGGAGATACAATCTAGTTCCTTTTCAGAGAATACCGTGTTAACTCCTTTTTTTTTAATACAATGTGGGTCTCAAACATTTTTTTTCCTCCTTAAATTAATTTCTTACTGATTTATACGTAGACCGACAGATGGCGTTGACTAAAAGAATCTTTTAACAGAAACATTACTTAAGTCTTTTTTTGTCAATATATTTCTGCAAGCTTTGTTATGGAAATTATAATAATAATGATAAGTGTTCTGACCGGAAGCAGGTCTTATGATGAGAAAGTCCCAGTGCAAGATGAAACGACTGGAGTTTACCATTGCCTTCCTTCCATCGATTGCTGATGACGTCCTAAGAGCAGATCACTTTTTACCAGTGGAGGAGAGTAAAGTTAAAAATGGAGGACAAAAGCTGATTTTTTTCTTCTAATGGAGGACAGCAAAGCTATAATAGGTAGACAACTGTGGCTTCCTTTCATTTAAAATCCGATAAAGAAACGCTGACGAACAAAAGAATTTCTTACTTACAAGTTTCAGTTTTTACAGAGCAAATTACACATATTTTTACATTTTTATTGTATCTTCCTATCAAGTAATAAATATTAATGAAAGTAGACGGTGGTTGGTACCCAAATGATGAACCATTTGCTTGATATTTCTGTAACGAACATTTTTATTAAAATTAAGAATTTGGATCACAGGAGTACGAATATTTCCAAAATTATAACAATAAAACTCTTTCAACAATGAACAAAAAAGAACATTTTTTAAAAAAATGGCACGGATAGAACTCTTGAAATGGTTATCAACTTTCTTCTCTAAAAGTTTGAACTTTCTAGGCTTGAATTTGTAGAAGCAGCATTGAAATCTCGTGTAACGAAACCCAACAGACACATACAAAAAATAGTGCTGCCATCTAGTTCAGAGATCGTTGTTTTGCACTAAACTTTAAATCGCGATCTTCTTTTGTTTTGTTGTTAATCTGTTACATGAACCGAAATAGCGAATCAATAGAATTATACCGTAAAAAGAAATGAACGAATAAGATAGAACAACAAGCGAACCGATTTAATTAACGTTTCCAAGAAATAGCTGCATCTAGGTATGCATGCGAACCAGATTCATAAAACAAACAGCTGTTAGCGTTGCGAAATAATAGTTTCAAGCTGCGAAGTACGAAAGGTTATGTAGTTACTATTGCATATTACTTGTTTTGCATATGTAAAGTAGGAATATGTTCTGTCTTACACCTGATGTATGTTATTTTAACATAAATAAATGAACTGTAAACAACGATTTGAGCAGTTATTATTGAAATAATTCAGTTAAATATTAATTTTCATTTGCACGAAATGGCAGAAGATATTAAAATGAAGAAAATATTATTCATGAAAAATACTATAGAAGAAAATGTTAAAAATTGTATTTTCTAGATAGGTGTCAATACCATGTGAGTCAGAGTAATAGGTAGCACTCCAAGTAAAATAATTATTGTCTTTAATTATAATAAAAAGAAGGCCTCTTGTTTTGCATGGCGAAATTGTAGGCACTAGCACCTTTGAAAAACGTGGAATGAAACCCTCTAACACAAACAACCCTCACAGAAACTTCCTAGTGTGTGTGATGCACAATAACTTCAACATTCCAGTGAACTACGTCGGGTAAGAATCAAATTATTAACAATTAAGAAATACACATTCACTTACCACAGCAAAAATAAGATGAATGATGCGTTTTTCCTTACTACTGACTACACCGCGCATGCGTATTACCGAGAATTGTGGGAGTATAAGAGAAAATACCTCTCATTCGCTGCTTGGTCTAACACAACTGCCATCTTTTGGACTCTGCTTCAAAACAAAGAGAATTGGGGTAGGTGGCAGATTTGGAAGCATGGCGAAATTGCCGTCACCAAACTCATTTTAGTGCTACCTAAGATAGCGTCCTAAAATATGTTAAAGTTGACTTTATAAAATTTGTTACATGCGTAAAAAGCAGCCATCATCATCTTCAGTATAATCATCAGTGTTTTGCCGAAAGCAGCGGGTCCTTCAAGGAAATATAAGCCCTCTCCATTCATCCCAATCTTTTTCTCAATATACGATTTATCTGAGTGGGATTGGTCTTCTTCCTTGTCCTCGTAAAATTATCCGTTTTATTGGCAACCTTACCAAACACACGTCATGGTACAGTGTTGCTCTGCTGGGTTAGTTTGTCACATGTCCGTCTAGAGGAACATGAGCACATGGAGTGAGTGAATGTGTTACTATTTTTGGTGCGTTTAAACGTGATATTTTGTGTTTGCGTATAATGAAGAAAATAATCTAACCTGACTTTGCCTAACATCACCTATTTCCGTGAATTGTGAACAATGTTAATAGTGCGTATAACGAGAAAAAAGCAAGTGCGGCGAAGCCAGTCGGGAGACTGCATGTACTGCCATACTTCAGTAGCGAGCATCTTATTTGGATTGTCAAAGTTCCGTTGGAAATATTGAGGCGAAACCTTTCTAACGACACCTTAATCACCTTCCTAGGCTCAGTAGTTCCTGAGTTTATAATTCTCATTGTATCTCGGGACTCGCCTCTGTGATCTAAATTATCTGTACGGGTTTGAACTCGTCTCGCCAAGACCATTTTCGATCACACGTCACTCACTTCCTTAACCCTTGCACCCCCTTCCCGGAGTAAGCATAATAGTCGTAAGTTCGGTTTCGAGCCTACAGAGCAAATGTTCTCTCCGATTGATTTCAAATTTACTGGCTCCAACTTCCAAAATTCGAATACAAGGCTTCGGCGGCGGGCGTGTATACCTTTTATAGCATTTTTCGTCCAAAGCTTAGCAAGACATATCAGACTGTAGCAGTAAAAATACAGTCATATTCCTGAAATTTACCGGACAAATACATTCTCACACTTTTGGACTATCATGTAGCCTAAAAGTACAATCACAGTCTTGGAATGTCCCGTAAAAAGAATGCCATCAAACTTTTCATTTAATCGTAAAAATGCATTAAAACTTTTAGAATTCTCCGTAAAAATAAAATCACATGATTAGAATTTCAAGTAAAATCGGCAGTAATTAAAATTATAGTGTTTACACTCTTCTGGTAACTGGAACTACAAGTTGTTGTTTGCTTTTGACCTCCTGTGAGTTTTTCAGTCTTGTGACAGAAGTTGGCGTTCAGTGCATAAATTGATTGTTTGCAATGAACAGATCTATCTGCTGCAGTTTTTATCTGAATACGTGGCAATGAGCTCATATACTTCAGTTTCTTTCTCATTATCTTTATTTTTTTGTTGTGTGTGTGTGTGAGAGAGAGAGAGGGGGGAGGGGAGATGTTCGAAATTGAATTCATTTATGGCGCTCAGGTCGGTGTGGGGTAAGTGGAGCATGGGTAAGGTACCTGTCTTAAGGTAACATCCCGGCATTCGCCTGCTGAAACTGAGGGAAACTCTGCAAAACTTTAGTCAGGATAGTCGATGGTGGGGCTCGAACCCGCGTACCCACAGACTGCTACTTCGACGTTCACGACGTTACCATCTGGACCATGAGGGCTGGATGAGAGAGATGTTCGATAACAGCATCATTTTGAATTTAAAATCATTTTGAGACAGTAGAGCTCCCAGTGATTTTACAATAGAAAATAAATTACAGTGTTGTTGTTTAGTTATTACAATCATGTACCGATCGCCCGTGGCTCAGATGGTAGAGCATTTTCTTATCATTCGGGAGGTCGTGAGTTCAATTTCAGCGGTTGACTATCCCCACTGAGGTTTTCCAGGGTCTTTCCTTATTCACACCAAGCAAATTCTGGGATGGTACCTTTCAACTTAGGCCCTGGCCGACACCTTCCTGCATTCTTTTCCCTCCCTATCCCGGCCTTAGCCTAAGATAACTAAAAACAATCATACCTTTCCCGGTATGAGCATACAATGCATTATTTTGTGAAGAATTTCAATATTATTAATAATAAACACAACGCTTTAAAATCTAGGAGAAAGATTTAACAGAAACATGGGGAAAAAATATCTAAAAAGCAAAGAAAGCAACTTCAGTACGTCTATCCTAAAAGGAGAAGCAAACCGCAGAACATTTCTCATTTTATTGTGGCAGTGTCATCTTTCATTCATGTTTTAGCTTCATTTTTCATCTCACTTCTTTTTCTTTTTCTTCAACCTTTTACTTTATATGTCAGTTTATATTTTTAATTTTCTTCTTCTTCTTCTTCTTTTAGTTCTGTTACTTCTTAAAAGATATTTCCTCGACATTGTCGTAAACTGTTGAAAAGAATGATAAAGTGTTTTGTTACTATAAAAAATGTCAAACCTTGTTTTCTTAGATTTTTTTCGCTACTATTCTTGTTTTGTTCTTTTTTTATGTAGCAGTCAAAACTTATTGTTGTTCTCCATTTTTACTTTAGAGGCTTTTTATATTAATTTGCAACAAAACTAGTATAGAAATCAATGTTGTTTACTAGACGTTTACTAACATTAATATGCAAAAGAGGGGTGGACGTATCTGAAAAGTGATGTGGAGTGATTTTTTTTTTCTCTCAACGATGTCTGCAACGAAGTTGTCATTTCGTGTTGGACAGAATGCCCGTTATACAGTGCTGTAAGTTGGGTTGCGTATTGTACAGGCGCACTGGCTCGTTCTCAAGAAACCAAGAAGTTTGTTGAACAGAAAGTTTTTTGTTTTTGTTTTTCTAAAATAATTTAGGTATGGAGAAATTGGCTTGTAATTTCGATACGAAAAATCATTACTCTAGTTTCTCCTCTGATTTATAACAGCTCGCCAGTCAGTGGCGTATCGTTGTTCTCATTGCAAATATGTTCTCTATTCGTATGATATAGGTATGTAATGCATCGTATATTGTTAAAAAATTTCCGAATTATTACTGAAAAAAGCTAGGTAAAAATTTTAAGTGTATAAACTTTTATCACGCTAGATACAGCTGTAGTGAAATTTGTATGTAAAATTGCAGCGTAAAGATGGTTGTTTGTTCGTTTGCATTGCATTTGAATTGAGTTTTATTTATGGTCTTTAGTTAACTTTGACTGAGAGCAGGTTAGGGTAAGGGAGAGAATGTGAGTAGGAACTCAGTCAGAGCCTAATTTCAAGGTACTTTCCCGGCATTTAGCTCGATATGTGTGAGGAAAGTTGTAGAAAACCTCAGTGAGGATAACCGGCCTTTGGGATGGATCCGTTTTATTCGCGTGTTTGACAATCGATTGCCCTGATGCTCTATTGTGTAGATCGTATCTTCAAAGTATGCCCTGACCGACTTTCCTCCCATATCCTTTCCCCTTTCCTGACCCCCCACTCTAACCCATGAGTGCCTAAAGAAAATAAATGCAATTAAATTCAATGTTCGTTGTTCAGCAATTGCATCTCTAAGAATCTTTAATTGTTTCCAGATCTATTACCGATTCGAAGTTACAAGAAACGAATTGATTGACAAAAGTTTATTACGTAGCTGCTCTAATGTGACCAAAAATATTACGTTGTCCCGAAAAATGTAGACCCCTACACTCTGATTCAGTGAAAAATGCGAGTGGCAACACTGACACTGTATTGAGTGCAGATTTAGAATGAAAATTTCGTTAGTTCTTTTTTAATCGTGTGTGTTCTTTTAATGTTGCCGTATCTATATTGTGCACAAAAAATTAAGAAAAGAAAAAGATAAACCAATTTTTGTGTATTCACACCGTAAAAAATATTTACACTTTTTTTTTTGCACTTTTACGTATTTTCTCTGAAAGTTTCTGATATTTTTATGTTCAACGAGTGTAAGCAATATGTACAAGAAGAATAGAGAGTTGATCATGTCTTTCTGAAGAAGGCTTCTGAAAGTTTCCAAATCGCTTCTCTGATAGGAGTAAGCTTATTTCAAACTTTTTTCAAGCTTACTATGTCAAGTGTAAAAACTTACGTCAAGCTTAGCATGACAAGTCGAAAGCTTTGAATAAAGCTTGAATCATACTTACTAGTTGACACCTGGCAAGATTACTGCAAGCTTGCCAAATCAAGCTTGTTACAACAACATGACACTACCGTGCAAATATATCATCACAACTGTCGACTTTCAGCTTGAATCAAACTTATATCAAGTCAACTTAGTATAGAAAATTTCAAACTTGAATCAAGTTTGTTCTGAGCTCGCATGCTATGTGGGTTTCATGCTCAAGATTACTTTTTAGACACTTACTATTCAAAATATGCCTTCATAAACTCTGGATCGTTGGTTTTGGCATCGAACTTTAATATATAACGAGGGAAGTGACGAATTCTTCATATTTCACTTGATTAAAGCACTGTAGGTTATCACAAGATGACCTAGGTTCTATCCTTTCTCTCTACAGCGTTCCCACTTCTTTCGTAGAAAACTCCTTTATTGCTACACAAACTTGTGTGACAAAAAAATATGCATTCTGGGACAAAGTTCTTTCTTTCCCTTTTGGTAAAAAATTCTTTTTGTAAATAACATTGAAATGAGTGGATGGATTGATGTTCTATTTTCTGTGCGTAATAGAAAATTAAGTTCTCTTTAATTTACTGAAAAGTGTATCCAAATCGGTTCATCAACTCCAAAGTTATTCGCATCAGATTCTTTTTTTAAACAAAAAATGTAAAGAACTTTAATCCGTTAGTAGAGAATGGTAGGTGAATAACAGAATTCCAAAAGTGATTAAAAAAAAAAGTGGTAATGACTCATTTGAGGTTACAATTTTTACTTTTAAAAACGTAAAAGAACAACCCTTTTTTCTTACAGATTAACGAGCTTATTCGCGTAATAGTCGCACTTTTGGTATCGATCTTCTAATGAGAAAATCCAAATGCGACTCTATTACGCAAGGAAACCTGATAGCCAATTGTGGCAGTTGACTGAAGCTGGAAGCGGTATTGGCTATCAGATTTCCTTGCATAATAGTCGCATTTGGATTTTCTCATTACAAGTTCGGTACCAAAAGTGCGACTATTACGCGAATAAACATGGTAAGTGTTACAGTGTATACGTATGTTATATTTGAAATACAAGTAGGCCTATATATTATATTTGTATCTTTATGGTATTATTTTCAATTTTTTTTCCTTTTATTTTATTTTCAGGTACGTATTGTGTGAACTCATTCTTCTTATGGTGCACATTTATAATTGGACTATTTGTAAGTATTATTTTTGTTTATTTGTGGAATGAGCACAAATGCTCAGAATTTTCCATGTATTATATATGAATATGCATTCTTTCAGGATACTCGAGGGATATTCCGACAATTTCAGTCTAGATTATCGTTTTTAATTTTATTTAAGGCCTTTTGGTATCTTTGGCTCAGGTCGGGACAAGTTAGGTATCAGTCAGGCTCTTTCTTAAGGCACCATTCGCCTGGTGAAACTTAGGGAAACCATGGAAAACTTCAGTCAGGATGGTTGGCCGTGGAATTTGAACCCACGTGCCTACCCATTGCCGATCAGCAGTCCGAGACTTA
>JAGDQP010034618.1:0-20011 GCA_022664845.1 Lepisma saccharinum | reverse complement strand
GGTCGAAGTGAGATCGCGAGGTCGAGGTTGAGCGAGGTCGAGGTCAAAGTCCCGTCGCGAGGTCGAGGTTGAGCGAGGTCGTGTCCAAATGTACACCTATGTTTCTTTAGCCCATTCTACGTGAGATCGACTTCACTGTGAGTAAAATTAGTGTTACTAAAGCTTTTTATTTATAGTCTGCTTGTGAGGAAGAATGGTACAATTAAAGGGTGATAAGACCAAAGATATATAGGTAGAAAAACATTTTAATGAATATCTTATTAATTCCATATTTTTAGGAAATAAGGAGAAAATCGGATGTGTAAATTGGAAACAATAAATTTGTAGTAAGCAACTTAAAACACCAAAGTAACGGATCGAGTAGTCAGTACTAGACACAATGGATGTAGACCATTCGAAAGTACAATGTTTTTTCTCTTTGAATTGATATGTTTGTAATGTTCGTTTATTAAAAACTGCTTATAATATTTTTAGAGGTTAAAGTAGTTATTGCGTGCATGAAAGTTTCAGTATTAAGGAATTACTCACTATAATTCACCACAATTTGTACATACTTTTGCATGTGAGTATCAAGTACACAAGTATGCCTCAGTCCTTACTAAAATAATTACTTTCAGCACACAAAATGGCCTATTTGGGTTAGAGGATAATTAAAAAATCTGGAAAACTGTAGGAAAGCGAACATCTTATAATAGAACTTCCCAAAAATGAAACTCGTTTTAAAGCCAATCACAAATTTTACCTTGTGGTACGAGAACACCTTTACCAAATTGTTCCACGGACAGGTTTGACGAGGCAATATTCTCACAACATAATATTAGCATCCAATGTATTAGCACATATACACACTAAATCCAAAGAGCGGAAAGAAGGACCACTCCATTTGGAACGGAATTTTCAATCGGAAAGAGTGGTTTTCAACGAATCGCTCATCACTTTGGATGGAAAATGTGCTCTTTCTAGATGGAATTCTGATGCTCTTGGATATAATTTATTCTTTAAACTTGAAATACCGATATCTGTAGGAAGCAAATTGGACATAGTAACCGAATTTTAATTTGATTTATGCCTTTAGGTAACTATGTCTCTTGCCAGGATATGGTTGGAGTGAGAATATGGGAAATCGGAAGATTAAGAGACAATCAATTTTAAACACCATACTATTTTTTTGGTAAGATCTACATGCCTATAGAAATATAAATATTAGTATAGACATCTGCCACGAATATTGTAAGTCGATTCCGATTAGCTGTGGAAAAAACATGCAAAACACAAAATACACTTTCATTTCCTGCAGGCATCGCAGAAACTAACTGTTCATTCACGTATTATTTAATCCAATAATCGGGCAGTACTCTTCCAATAATAATAATAATACACAGGGAATAGCAGAAACATGTTCAACTGCTATAAGGAAGGTCTTGGATTGGTATCTTGAGATCCGATATTCTGATTGAGTTTATACTGGTTTCCGTCAGTCACCAGACGAATGGCAAGAGCCAGTTTCTTTTAATTTTCCTCGTGCCACCTCACATACCAAGTATACATTAAGCGAGCTGTTACCACTACTACTACTAATACTAAACATAAACATTTAAACTTCATTACAACTTTAGATTGTAGGTCTTTTTCAGTTCCTTTAGGATACTAGCCGTCACGTCTGAGAGACGAGGTGTCTCTTTAAGCACTATAGCAAGGAAAAATTATAAAAGTAGTGGGCAGGACCTATATAGGCACGTCCCGGCATTCGGTGGGGAGGATGAGAATGGATCTGAGAAACCTCAAAGAATAGCAGGAGGTGCTCGAATACGTGCCGGTTTTGAGGCATGCCATTAGAATATATCTTGACGGCTCTCTAAATATTTTATTTTATTTCTAAGAGTTTCCGATAATGGGTGTTCTGCCCGAAGGCAGGTCTTGACTCGAATGTTCCTGGGAAAGCTGAGCCTATGCTGGTTTGACATTGCCTTCAATCGGATGAAGATAATGTCCTAAGGACAGGACCTACAGTTTAACGTGGGCTCCGAACAACTTGTGTCCTCACCGGCAATCGAGCTCGGGACCTCTTGATTACAAGGCAGCGAGCGTCACAACTCACCCACAAGGCATAAGGGACTCCATAAAAGTTTCCATACCTTAGAAAAGACATAAAATTATACTTAAGCCTTATTGTCTCATGCTAAACGCAATTTCTTGCAGAGATTTGAATTTGAACACAAAAATATATCCTGGAATGTTATCTATTACATCATTTATTTAAATAAATCCAGGTTGCATAAAGAGCAGGCAGAAAGAAGCTTTGATAAACTGTATTTTGAATGAGACAAATTAGTTTACTTTTTAATTCGGCAGTCACAATTATTGAGAGTGCAATGCTTGGTAAAAATATCCATGCCCAAGAGGGACTCGAACTCACGACCTTGGAGACGCTGGCCTAATATCTCAAGCCACACGACTGCGTCATTAGGCATAAACAGCAGGTGTAACTAAGCTCGTAATGGATGGATGCAAACCTGCAGTATTTCCTTTATATTATACTCCTACATCACATTCAGTCATTTTCTATCAACTGTTAGATGAAGGCCTCCCCCTTTTCTTTCCACATATCTCGGTTTCACCCATGTAGCTCCTGAAAAACGCTTGATCACATCTACTCATCTTGCATTTGGACGTCGTCTCTGTCGTTTCTTTTCTCTAGGAATCCAATGTAGTACATTTGTAGTCCATCTTCCATCTGTTCGTCTAACTATGTGACCGGCCCATCTCCACTTCAACTTCTTCGCAGCCTTGATTATATCTTCTACCTTTGTTTGTGAGCGAATCCATTGATTTGTCTTCCTGTCACTCCTAGTTATTCCTAGCATGCATCTCTCCATTGCTCTTTGGGTGACTCTTTGCGCATTCAATGTACAAGCTTCACAGCCGTACATCATTACAGGTAAGACACATTGATTATAAAATTTACGTTGGAGACACATAGGTAGTTTGCTTTTGAAAGTGTAGTCTCCCAAACGAACTCCAAGCCATTTTACATCTTCTATTTATTTCATGCGTCAACTTGGCATTCGATGTTTTGAGCTGGCCAAGGTAAACATACTCATCAACTATGCCTATTGTCTCTCCGTTAATCTTTATTTCCTTCTTTGCAGCATGTTGATTCTACATAATTTTTGTTTTCCTTAAGTTTATTTTAAGGCTTATTTTCGAACTCTCATTACTCAGCTCTTCCATTCTGGTTTTTAGTTCTTCTGCACTTGAAGCAAACAAGACTATATCATCAGCGAATCGTAGTTGATGAAGGTATTCGCCATTGATTTTTATTCCAACTTCATCCCACTTTAAATTTTGTAATACTCTCTCAAGGATAGGTGAAAACAGTTTCGGAGAAATTGAATCTCCTTGCCTTACCTCTTTCCAACTTTAATATTATCACTTTCTCGATGTAGTCTAATGACAGACGTAGCAGTCGAGTAAATGTTTCGCAGTAATTTGATGTATGCACTTTCGATGCCTTGATGTTCAAGTGATTTACGTACTGCCGCCAAGGTGACCGAATCGAAAGCTAGTTCAAAATCTATGAATCCCAGACATAGTGATTTTCATATTCATTAGTCCCTTCCATAACATTATTCAATATTTGTATGCGGTCTATTGTGCTATATACATGACGAAATCCGGCTTGTTCCCTTCCCTGGTTAAATTCTAAGTATCGTTCAATACGATTTAAAATAACTTTGGTGAACATTTTATATAGTACTGACAGTAAACTAATTTTTCTTGTTGTTTTCGACGCGTTCTTTTTCCGCTTCCTTGTACAACAAAATTATAACAGCATTATTCCAACTTGAGGGAATTTCTCTCTTCCTCAGGCACATTGAGAATAATTTCGCAAGTTTCTCTTTCATGTTTTCACCTCTCCATTTAAACATCTCTGCTGTGAGTCCATCTTCTCCTGGCGATTTTCCGTTCTTCATCACTCGAAGCACTTTATCCACTACTTCTTTAATTACGTCTAGGACATCTACACTATTTTCTTCTGAGTTTTCACTTCCTAGCCCTTCTTCAGAATAGTGCAATTCTCTGTAGAAATTACTGAAATGATATATATTATTATAAATCATTGTACTAATTCCATAGGGCACTAACGTTATACACGAAAGACAAGAGCAAACGTCTATCTCTATCAGTTCTTAGAAATGGGGCACGATATGCATGCTTCATAATGTATAATAATATGTCGTTATTTACGTTTATAATTTACAAAGATGTTAGTAGCAAAATATCCAAAATATGTTGCGTGCGAAAGTTATATGCATGCATGTGATAAACATCGATATCGAGTATGTTTTGTTTTGAGCGACAGTACCTTAATTGGTATTCGAGATAGTTGACTTCGTATTCAGAAGGTCATCAGTTCGGTACCAGCAGCTGACTGACATGACTTAAGTTTTCCTCTGTCACACCAGGCACGTATTAGGATGCTACCTTCGATTTAGAGCTGGCCGACTCCCTACTGCGTTTCGGCCAACCTTATCCTGGCGTGAGACATTAGTGCCTAGAAGCTATAAATAAAATAAAGGTTCAAAGAGTATAATATGTAAACCTGTCGCTCTATTAATCGGCATATTAACGAATAAAATACTAATAAAATTATAAGCAATAAAATGAAAAATAATTCGTCAGAAAGGAATGGGTTATATCTTCTCCTTTACTAATACGTTAGAAAAATAAACATCAACAGGGAATTTTTGAAAAAGTATATAAATCGAATTGATTTTTGCCGATAATTCTGCAACTCTTTACTTAAAAATATTGTGTTCGCCAGGGTTTGAACTAACGAACTCAGGCGTGAGAGTCGAGCACACTAACCAACATACTAAACAGACTTGTTTATGGTGATGATGAGCAAGACAGTATTCACAGGAAACAGCAATCTATGTTTTAAGTAACTCCTGGCTCGTAACAAAACAGATTGTTTTATTCCAATCGTGATTTTTTGCGTTCTATAGTCAAACCAGGAAAATGGCGGGATGGTACCTCCAACTTTGTTCTTCCCTCATCCTTTCCCCTACCCTATCGCGACCTGAGCTTTAGATGCCTAAAGGTCATAAATACATTCAAATTCAAGTACCTTCCAGAACTTAACTTGAGAAGACTGAGGGAATACTAAAAAAATGTCAAGTAATAATGATAGCTGAAAAGGAATATAAATAAACTATTGTGTTAAAAGAGGTGTACGATACCGTAGATCTATAATGCTCATTTTACCCTACTCTTACTATTTATTGAAATATGACATTTCGTGTAGCAGGTGTTTTACAATCAACGACCCGCGGTATTATTTTACCTGTCCATGCAAATTATTCCATTTATTTACTTCACTAGGTTTTTAGATATTTTGTCTGTCAATTGCATTTCACTCTCTTTCACAACAGCCAATTCACGTTATACTAAACACAGATTGTAGCTCTAAATAATTAAACACTAATGTTTCATGCTGTGTCACCTATAGGTGAGTGAGTAGTAAGCTGCCTTATAACAAAGTGGGCCCGCGTTTGATTCCCGCTTGGGACACCGCTAACATTAGGTCTCGTTCTTAGGGCGTGAACTTCACCCTATTGAAGGAAATTGGAAACTACCATCTGTTTACCTTACTCATAGGCATTTGAGTGAGGCCTTGCATTCGGGGAAAACAGCTATCATTATCATCATCAAACAATTACTAAGAATTGGCTTAACTTCGCATTCCCATTCGTGATTTGTGTCCTTTTTTATGCATGTCCAAAAATCACAGCACAATTCATTCAATAAACAACTGACTTTTGGATGACTCCTTTAACACCAGCACTTGGCTCCGCAAAACTGCTAGAAAAAGTACAGGTAGCAAAATTTCTTAAAATGTCAAAATGTAACTGAAAATTGCGGAAAGTACAAAATTTTGTGAGATTATTAAATTTAGCAATTTGTTGACTGTGCATAGGAATTTCGTGAGGATACAGTAACATTTTTTCCTTCGGATATATTATAGGCGTATCCTACGACACATATTGTATTAAAAAGAAGTATTGCAGCGATATTCTACCTTTGAAACTTGAAGTTAAAGCTTTGGTAGAGTAAGGAGTTTTATCATTCTTTTCCATTAAATATAAATATTTTTCGAAAGGCTTCTTTGTAGGAGAATTTACTATATAAGATGTTATTAGTAATTTCATTACACCTGGATTGTTTTTATTGTGGATATTATGAGCACTAATTTGTCTATAAGTCTCTGACAGATTACATTTTCACGTACAATTTGGCGTACAGAATTTACAGATACAGACAGTTGTTCCGCAACATAAATCAAGACCTGAAAGTAGTAATTATATTTCTGGACTTTATATTGCAGCTGACAAGATAGTCCAGCAGTATGGTGGTGGACTTCTGAGTATGGAAACCAGGGTTGGAATGTTTAAAATTTGTTTTAAACAGATGTTTTAAACGTGTTTTTAACAGCGGCGATTGTTTCAAACGTTTTTTTTTAAATATTCTGTTCATTAGTTTTAAACGATGTTTTTAAATGATGTTTAAAGCCATGTTTAAAACACGTTAATTTCATTTTTCTTTGAAAGAATTATATTATTTTTAACAGAGTGATTAAGACGTATGCAATTTGTCCCGTGTGAAAGTTAGTTTCCAAAATAATCAGTATTATGGCGAGGCAAGGCTACAGGTGGAGATATAAAATGCGCTGTTTTCATTTGTTCTTTATCGTTTGAATGCTAGAAGCAGGAGATATTAATTCGCTATCAGTAACATGAAACAAGATGTTCATATTTAAATTCTTCATTTTTATTTATTGTGAGAAATTAACAGAAAAAGAAAAACTTCATAGGCATGTATTTGCTTCTATGATTGCATTGCTCTATCTTTTTTTTATGTTTATGGGGAAAGGGAGAATACTGAGTAACAGTGCAGATTTGATAATCATTTTTTATTCGATGCTTAAAGTTTATGTCCGATGGTAGAACTTATTAGGTACTCTGCTTCTTTTCTGTTCGTTTATAGACTCATTATCAGTGAGTTGCACAGGAAGAAAAACGGATTTAATCTGGACACACTTTATTAAAGTTAATCCTTTCAAAAAATAATAAAACCATAAAAGACAAATGTAGATTGTGTGAAAAGGGGCAGATCTTGTTACCCGAATGAGAACATTTTAAGAAGTGTAATTCAAATCTGGGTCAGAATACTGGAAAATTTTCCTTCAGTGTTCCCATGCCTGGCGCTCTGAGGTATACTCAGCCTCTATCAAATTGAGTACCACAGTGTCTTTGGTATTCCAGGGCACATTGGGAGGTAAAGGCAGGCGAGCGTGGGACTGACCACCCCACCTCACTGCGTGCCGTTTGTCGAGAACACGTGGGTCGCTACCTCCACTTCCTCCATGTGCCACTACATAGGCTGTACCTAGTGTTGTAAAAAAAACTTTTTTGTGAAGTTTTTTTTTTTAGATTTCTTATGTTTTTTTGTTTGTTTTTTTTAAATGTCGTTTTCTTCAGATAGCAAGAAATGCTTTACGCTGAAGATAATCAATGTAATCAGCAGGATTGGAGTTAAGCTTTCACACACTCATTTCCATTTACTAAGTCAGGACAGTCAGCCGCTGATACCGAACCGAGGACATTTCGAATGCAAAGCCAACGCTCTACCAAGTTAGGTACGGCCGCTCTGAACAAAGCATACGCGTATCGATGTTTATCACATGCATGCACACACACAAATATTTGTCTGGAAAGAGAAAAATCTTAATTTATCTTAAATATTCTCCATATGATGCTCAAAGATCTATTATTTTTCCTGTCTCTCTTGAATACATTGCATGAGAGAAATTACATTTACTATTAACTTCGCTCATTACATATTTCGTGTATTTTGCTACTAACATTTTCTTTGTAAATGATAAACGTAAATAACAACATATTATCAGGAATTATAAATCAGGAATATGGTGCCCCATTTTCAAGAACTGACAGAAAGAGACGTTTCCTCTTGTCTTTCGTGTATAACGTTAGTGTTCCATGGAATTAGTACAGTGAGTGATTTGTAATACTACATATCATTTCAGTATTGTACTCGACAATATTGTACTCGACTAAGAAAGAAATAATTACCTAGCAACCATAGGTTTCAAAGTTCATTTTGGTAAGGATATTTTCTACTAGACTGTTTAAACTAGACCTGTCAGTAAATTTCCATTAGCAGTTCTCCTAAAGTAAAAATAGTGTTGTTAAGTTCGCTGTTTTAGAATTTGAAATGCCACTCTCTTAATTATTTTCATTATTTCCTACATACTACAAGAAATTACAAATATCATGCCAAAAACCAGGACATATGATAATGTTTTCTCTTAAAGAAAGAAAAATTCCAACACTTGGGCTTTCACTCACACACTCTCAGAATCTCACAGCGCCCACTCTACGTGAGTTGGGTTGTCTATCTTCTAGGTTTCGAGAAAAATCATGAATAGTAAAGTCATGTGAAGAAACTAAAGCTGCTGATAGTACATGTTTTGCTTAAGACACGCTACAACCAAGTGCACTAAATGGAGGTTACGCTAATAGAAAATCACAGTTTACTCTCATGGGATATTGGTTAATGTGGTAGAGGGATAAGATAAACAGAGCTCGATTGCTCATATGCAGAAGTCTCTAAGCCGATTTAGTCTGAAAATTCATGTTTGAAGCTTATGGAATATAATATTACAAAATGCCTGTTTGAGGCAACGAAATGAAGAATCGTCATTTTTTATGGATAGAAAATATGTTTTAGTAGTTAATAATGAGTAACCAGTAATGGTTGAGGAGCTTATCGTAACGCATATAACACATACGAGTGAAACATCAAAGTTTTTAGCCAAATAACTCGAAGAAAAATAACTATCTTATACACTATTGAGAAACGAGAGTAGGAAACGAGAAATTATTAAGTAGTTCACTCGTACGTTGCACTTCCTTGGGACAACATTTGCTTTGTAACCTAAACTTTACTTCTAAAATTTCCGTCAGAAATCTTGAATGAGAACATTTCATATTTTACCTACACAAAGAAAAATTTTTGTTTGTGGTTAAGAAAAAAAAACATGTTCAAATAGGGAGGACCCTAACAAAGTTTTATTTGTTTTAGACGAAAGTTTGTTTTAAACGAGTTTGATTTACACCAGTAAGAAAACGTACGAGGGAACCGAAGGAGACTTCTACACGGGTCGCCTAGTTGGCATCTTGATACATTACATACGAGAACACAACGTTTGTTGAATGAAGCTAGGTGGAATTCTGCTCATATTGGAAAACATTTAGGACTTAAAATTTCCAACATCGTAACTGCAAGGATGTAGAATATTAGTGTATTCTATTACTGTTTGATATTGTTATACTTTTTTTTTCAGTGCTCGTAATTTAATTCGTTTAAAGAAACTTTTCTTGAGAGAAAATAAAGTTTTGTTTGGCCCCTATTAACACTTCTTTAGCAACCACAAACAAAGTTTCTTTTGTATACTTTCATGATGCGATACTATAAAGGATATTTTAATTAAATCTACTGTTGACCATCCTCTCCATGTTTGTTACCGTGTTAACATCTGAAACCTTTAAATAAATTTCAGCATATTTACACCCTGATTGCTCTGCAACACAAGTGACATAATTTAATTACAGGTAGCCTGATGTTCAGGATGTTATTAAAAAAACGCACTGAAGCGCCAAAATCATGGACTAACAGGATATAAATGGTGCCACCATCGCCTCATGTCTTGGAGTGCCAATACCTAAATCAGTCGTGAGGCATTATTTCGTGAGTCTGGTTGAACACAGACCAGTCTGATCACTGGAAGGAGTCGTGAATTGTTGGAGTGGAAACGGGCCATGATTACGGGTGCCAGAGCAATGGGATATCTTGAACAGAAGAAAAAGTATTGAGACCACTATTGATGAATTTCAAAAACACGTCCAATCCAGAAAAAAGAAGAGCTTAGTATTTCATCAGTAAAAGCCATGAACGATTCTAGATCATTGGATAAAAACATGAATTATTATCAATGTTCAGGGTTAAGATATTCTATAAAGAAAAGGCTTATAGGTATATTTACAATTTCGAAAATAAAAATCCTTCCGAACTGAATTTGAATGTACTTATAGCTTTTAGGCAACAGTACTCAGGCTGGCATATAGTACGGGAGAGAATGTAGGAAAGAGTCTGCCAGGCCATAAGTTGAAGGTACTATCCTGCCATTTGCCTGATATGACTGAGGAAAACCCCTGGAAATATTTCAGTCAGGATGGTCGTCCGCTGGTATAGAACTCAGGAACTCCCGAATGTGAAACCGACGCTCTACTAACTGAGCTACGGCCACTTGGTAAAATCTGCGAAGTGCTGACAGAAGACTGAATATATTAGATATATTCATTTCATGAGGTATATTGATATTCATCAGTTATTTGTAAATATTTTATCGAAGTGCCAAATTTGTTTGTTTTCTTCCACAGCACGCCTCGATTTAAGAGATAGGAAGAAAGTAGAACACATTTATGCATTTAAAAAAAACAGAAGGTGGAGTGAGGAAACTTAGAAATGAAAAATATGGACCATCACACGTCAACCTCGGCTGTCAATTAACGTAGGACTGAAATGGAAAGCCGCGCCGCGTCAATCGCAGCTGGGCGTGAGTGTCTATGGGAATGCAAAATGGGTGGAGGGAACGACAATGTAGAGTAAAAGACTGAGAGCTCCGACTCTGCAAATCTTGTCCTCTCTGGCTTGCTAATGTAGCACTCGTGTATGCAAGAATGACAACTGATAGCAACGTAAGGAAGATACGATCGTACAAATTGACAGCAGCGTTCCCAGTCAATGACGGCGAATGGAATAGACCAAATTCTAGTTTCAACAGTTTCCAACCAGTGACATTTCCAAGCTCCATTTCAGGAATAAAACCTGTGTTATTACCATAAGAGACTAAATCATGCATAGAGGTTTTACTTTGCTCTTGCCAATTCCCAAATTTAAACCTCCACTGCAAGCCATCTGAACTGGTAATTTTAATTATCTTATTGAGTGTAAGTCAGGGCATTTCTCTTTACACCACCTTCTCCTGGAACCAAATTCAAGAGTTATGTGAAAAGTACTTGCAACACTGGTATTGAGCTAGGAGGGCGCTCAAAATTCAATCTGATTGTAAAAAGTTAGATTAACAGGTACAGAATAGGCCAAAAATAAATCTAAATTGCATCCTCGCTCCCTAATTTCTGGCCTCCTCGCCGGTTACTACATGCATGTTGCAGGGTGAAATTGAGTCCAGAAGGCCATAAAAGCACCTTCGAGCAACACCAATTGCTTGTGTATCACAACACGAGGAAAGAAGCTGTTTTCAAGTTGCAAAAATGCTACAGATTAAATAGAGAACAGATTTCGATATCTCGATAAGTAATATATGGTTGAATTGGGTCATCAGGTAGGTCACATAAAAATTATTCAAATAAGAAAGAACCTGTTATAGTAACGAAGGTGAGAATAGATCCGAGAATAACTTATGTGAAACCAGAGGTGACTTCTGTATATACGAACTGAGGACTACAGTCAAAAGAAATATAATTAATTTTATTTCTCATTAAAAAATATTAATGTGTAGAATTTAGTTTAAAAAAAATTAAAAAATGGCAACTGTGAATCGGGGAAACTAAAGTGTTGGCATATAGCGATCAAGTATCGATCGCACTAGTTCGAATCTTCTGTCTCGGGGAGGGGAGAATTGGCCAGAATATTCTGGATTTCAAGGACTTACAGCTCCTACACTTCATAACAAAAAAGAATCGCTACTGTGTGAAACAGTTATTTCCATGTCCGAGGTAGCATCAAGATTCAGGGAGAATGTTCACCACTAAACGGTGCGAAGAGTGCTGCGAAAAGCCACCTGTCATGAACAAGTGGTTCGTTAAAAACCGTTCATCAATGAGATAAAGAAATAACACGACTGCATGGACACGACAGCAGGCAAGAGGAATGATGGAATCTCGTAATATTGACCGCCTAAGGTCATTGTATGGAGAATATCAAATGCTAAACTGAAACTCAAAATCATGAATCCGACTATGAAACACGAGGACGGAAATGTGATTAATGGGGGCAAATATCGGCAAATAACATCGAGAAGTTATATTTCATAGAAAGGAAAATGGACAAGAACTAAGAAAAATACTGAAAGACAATTTGAAGCCAAGTGTCTGTAAGATTTAGCGGTTTCTGGAAGCTTAAAGCTAAGTAACATGGAAACGATTCTGGACACACCACTCCATTTGTGAAGTTGTTGCTGTTTTGCAACTTTCTGACGCAGAACTGTTCATTCTTTTCATTCTCAAACTCCTGACATGAATTCTATACAAAACCTTTCGGCTCCTTAGTCTCCCGATATGAATCTTGAAAAAACAAAATATGGAACAAATTGGAATCAGAAATAAGAATCTAATGAGCACCCGAATGAGAGAATAAGTGAAGGATGAGCTAGAATATAATCAAAAATGTCTTGCAAAGCATCCTCCATAAACTAAATAAAATATTAACGCTCAAAGACAAACACTTGATATTAAATTTATTTTCCTTTGAACATTTTTTTTCAAGTGTCCGAATATTTTGTATCAAGTTTAATTCCTTAGGGGTTCGTAAATGGTCCAAAATAATTAATTATAATGGTACTAAATGGACACTTGACTCAATTTTTGTATCATGTATATTTCCTTTATTACACTTTGTTCAAAAATAAACTGTTTAGTTATGTAACGTGATTTATATTAACAGATGCAATTATCACCTGTCCGAATATTCTTCCAAGATTCTATCATGTAGATGCCATTACCACGCGATAATCAGTTGTAGTTCGTACTATATGTGAAGTTGATTCTTGTAATGAATGTCATATCGTGTGACTGAAGCCCAACAAATTTCATCCATTCGGTCGTGGTGGTAAAAAGGGTACATAAATAGATAATAATGTAAATCCAGGAGAGATCACGCGGTAGGAGAGTTGAAAAGCAATGGGACTGACGTGTTGTGAGTGAAGGACAAGTGAATACGTTTGACAATTACTCTCATATACAGTAACTTTATAAAATCTTGAATAGGCCCGCCTCATGCTTTTCTTTTTAGTCATGCATAAACAACATTATTTTTTTGGTTACTTTTTTAGTAAAAATGGTTTAAGAAAACAATGTCTTTAAAAAGTTTTTTAATATTTTTTATCGAGTTATTTCGGTGTACGGGTGACCCAAATCCTAAAGCAACCAGTTAAACCAAAAATCGTTGCACGCTAGTATTTATTGTAGGATAAAGAAGTCTGTATTTAAAAAAAAAAATATGTTTTTAAAATATAGAAATATATGAAAGTAACAATGGACTATTGTATTGTCACCTGACTTACGTCGCTGTGCAAAATTTCATCATTGTATGACGTCGGGAAATGAGTTAAATTAACGCTGCAAGATTTAAGGACACCACGAACCATTGTGAACTACAGAAAAGAATGTAAAAATGGTAGCATCACAAACTGAATGCAACATGCCATTCACAACGGAATATTTGGCATTATTGTGAATATGAATAATAATTATAATTAACCAAACCTGTTTCACACAATATCATGTCCAGGAGCTAATTGATGTGTCATGGCGTCCCTGACTGAGATTCCACAACGGTCGCACCAGACCCGGACAATGTGAACGAAAAAGACATACAAATTTCAATAATTACTAAATAATAATAATAATAATAATAATAATAATAATAATAATAATAATAACTTTGGTAAACTTTATTTTTATATGGGCCAGTTTAGTAACTTTGGACTTCGGCCCGTCACGATTTGCCTTTAGCTGTTAAGTGTTAAAATCCACACCCATGCCCCTGCCGGGACTCGAACCCGGGACCGTTGAGTCGAAAGCCTACCGCCGCAGACCGCTCGACCACCCGGCCGGCAATAATAATAATAATAATAATAATGGATCCAAAATAGTTTAACCATCTCGCCCACATTTCCGTGCTAGTCAAATCACTACACTCACCAACCATAAACCACACAAACTCACTTCTACACTTTGAAATAATATTACACAAAAATTCCGTAGAAATATACGTTCCCATACACTACGTACCGTCGCTATCGTAGAAGTGAGGCTCACGTGCGTCAAACAAAACCCGAAACAACCAATCGGAAAATTGAAATCAAGATAAAGGATAACACTGGTAGGTTCTGCTCTCTATCAAACAAATATTAAACTAGAACTAATAATCCGAGACTTCATCTCATAACATCCATCTCGTAATCATACTCCATGCAATTCTTCCATGAGAATTTGACCGGACTGAAATTATATAAAATAAGATTCCCGGAATTTTTATTGCATTTTACAAAAGGCTCACATACGATGGTCTTATATAAAGCAATACTGGCTAGTATGAAATGTTTGTCCTTGTTATATAAATTCAGAAACGAAAAAGATCGTATACCTGTCTTACTTTCTTACCTTTATTTGTTCTTCTCGAACAAGGAAAAAGGACCTCGACATTTCAGTCCCCCTTTTTTCTTGCATCGCAGTGCAAGTAACACGAACAAGTAAAGGAGCGGGGTTAGGAGATAAGGCAGAGGCTACGTACTTTTTCGTCTCCCAGCTTGTAACTGCACCGAATAAAAGCACGTACGAATAATATACCATCATATTTCGTTCACCCTCTCCTTGCTTTAGCCCTTGTACACCGTTGAACCTTTTTTTTTTCATACTAGCGAAATGAATTCTTCCCTTGTGTTTCTGCTCTAGACAGGTTAGGATTTGTCTCGATTTTGACTTTTTTTCTCCCAACTCCACATTCACAATCGAAATCCAATTTGCCTTACAACAAGTAGCTGTAAAGTTTTATGCTTCTATTGCATTCAGGCAAAAATTTCTCAAGTAATATATAACATAATTTAAGGTGGATTACAGATTTACTTTAACAAATAACATGTTATCGTTTTACGATTCGTTGTATGAATCTTTTATAAGCGACTCATAACTCATTCTTGTAAGTTAATAATACGTCGTTCTCGCGGGAGTATCATTCCGAACTGGGTGACGTCTAAGTGCCCATGCAAATCGCACGAGTGCAATAAAACAAAACACCGAACCTGACTTACCTAACCTACACTATAACCCTTGGTCACTAATTTATTAAATTTCCTAATTCATATATAAATAAAAAAAATATTTTTCTTAAACAATGTAAATAACCACACCAGGATTCGATCCCAAATCCTCCGTACAGGGAAGTATTTAGGGGGTGGGTCCGCCCCCCCCCCCCCACCCCGAGTTTTATGGAAAAATAGTATAACTTCAGGCGCAACTATACATGTCATGCCCAGACACACTTTGGAACCCCTCCCCGAAGCCCTTGGACCCTTCCCAAAACCAAATTCTGGATATGTGCCTGCCTCCGGATCAGCTTTCCGATATATTAATCGTCAAACCGAGCTAGAAATATTCATAAAGGAGCTAGGTCTCCTTAATATACCAAAACCAGCTTATAATACAAAAAACACCAAACCTAGACCGAAATAATACTGCAGCGAGAATGTCATGTTAATAATAATCAACTCCAATCGGAAACGTAGCCACTCAGCCGAGTTCTTCTCTCCAGTCTTACACTAATAATTTCTTCAAGTCCCTTTCTTTCCTTTCTACGCAGTGTCAATAGTATTAAAAAGTTACTCTGCCAGATCCCCAATGGGGTTGTCACCCTATTCAAATTCCCGAGTTCACATCCCAACCTTAAAATTGTTACTGTTAAAATCAATAGATACTCTACAAAACTCTACTTACACCCCGTTAACTGAAAATCTTTGCAGAATCCTAGTTAAATCTCTTGACTGAAGGGCAGTGACAGTGGTTGCTGTCTATTGGTATATATATTTAATTAGACTTTGTTCATTGTCTTCGTGATAATATATCTATATTCCTAGTGTTTCAAAAGATCTTCTCTTCTTCAGTCTTCAGTTACAGTTTGTAAATACTGTAGCTCTCTATGGCGTAATGAGAACGGGGAACCTTGTAATTCGTAGTTCGTCATTGTAACCACTATGCTATGGCTCTCCCGGAACGTAGTAGCAATATAATCATGGCGGACAACGGACAACGAACAAAGTCCAACTAAAAATATCAGGTACAGGGACCCAATATTATGGTCCCTTAAGCCTTGAAATTAGTAGTCTCTACTGAATGTTGTCCTCAACACTGGCGACTCTGTCTACTGGGCTTCTATTAGAAAAACATTTTATACATCTTCTACACAGACAACTACCGCCATCTGTCGGCTTTAACATATATTATAACGAATACAACGAATAGGCCATATATATTATTGGGTCACCGTACCTTATACCAAAGTGTTACACTGATAAAATGATTTGTTCTCAAAATCAGGTTTAAAAAAATATTTTAACACAATTATTAAATAATTGTAGATCACCAATGTGGATTTATTTTCAAAAAAAAAGATTTACGTTGGACCAAGTTTACGCTTTCAGAAACATATAAAAAATGGGAATAAATGCGTGGGACGGTTCACCAATTGTTCATCGATTTTAAGAAAAAGATATGATTCTATCAAAAGGTAAAAACTGTACAATATCCTGATACGGTTTGGAATTCCGAAGAAAAAAAAACTTGTTCGGCTAGCAAGGATGTATTTCAGCTACCCCAGAAGCAGAGCACATACAGGTAATAAATAATATATCAAATAGTTTCGAGATGCGTAGCACATTGAAACGTGTTGATGCCTTGTCACTACTACTGTTTATGCGAATCTAGAAATAAAAGAAGAAAAATAGAGATTAAAATTGAGTGGTTTGAACCAACTGTTAGCACAACAACAACAAGTAGTTATCCTGGCCCGCAGGGCCACTAGATATGCGGATGATGTAGATTTAATAGGGGACGATATAGAGGCACTACGAAGTAACACCGTTGTCGTTGTATACAAGCTTGTGATGAAATACATGTGAACGTACAGAAACCAAAAATACACAATTACAAGTCGAAACACTGATGATGAAGTAAGTTGAGACCTGACAATTAATAACACTGCTCTGCACAGATTTAAACGTTTGGAAATAAATAAATGTTCCTAAACAGAATTTTTACGCTGATTTAAAAAAAATGTAAAAGTTTGGTTCTATCACGTCAGTTTTCTCAGAATTTGTAAACATTTCATTATAAAACCTGAACATTTCATTATAAGTGAGTGAACTTTTGACCAAATCTGTGTACTTCCACAGTTGATTTGCAATTTATCCTTATAACCTCCGAGACAATCATATTTGCATTGACATTCTTCAATACAAAACGAGAAAAGCGACGGAAATTAAAGTTGACTCATTTAAAGTGTACAATAAGTGTACTTTTCGTTTAGAATGATGAAAATTCATATACAGGCTTTCATTACGACTTTAAAAATTCAAAAGAGGTATCAAATCAGTTGGATGATGAACACTATGGCCGCCTGCTTATAATCTTGCAAAAGAGGCCCACTGTGAAAGTTAGAGGAAAAGTCAAACGAAGAAGATTTCTTCCTAATGGGAGATTTATGATAACTTGATGTTCAAATCTGAATATGTCAGATTATTTTTATAATTTTGCACTGTAATTTATGGTTACTGAGAGTTTGTAGTGTTGTACATAGAAGAGGGCCTATTACTTTGTTCGTATTATAATACAGTTGAAAGGTAAATGCTAAAAATAGAGTTTTCATTTGTAGTAAAACCTGACATGATGGGGAAAACTTACAATACATAAGTATTCAGTGCCCTAAAATTACAAGAAAACAACTCTCATATCAGAAACATCGGATTCTTTTTGCAAAATGCAGAGCAGTGTAATGAGATCATAAAGTAAACAAATTAAAATACTCGGGAGCATATGATGTAACAAGCCAAAACGAGGTTACGGGAGAAATAAAGAAGTCGCTTAGCACTGGATAACGCATTCTCTATTCAGTCCACAAGCTCCTAACATCGCGATTAATATCAAGAAAGTTGTAATTGAATTATATAAAGAACGCTTTTTCTGCCGGTAATGTGTTATGGTTATGAAAGTTGGAGTACGACCCTGGCAAATGAATAAATTGCATGTGTTTGAAAATAAGGTTTTCAGGAAGATACACGGGCCGAAATGGAAGGAGATAACCAGAGACTGGAGGAGACTGCATTGCATAATCATCCATGATTCACTCGACTTGTAAGAATAATGAAATTACGACTCCAAAGATAGGCAGGCCATGTAGCCTCGGATGGGAGAAAAAAAGAAGGTGATTGAGAAGGCGGAACAGAAATGGGTCGTTAGAAAGACAATATTAAAAGGGATCTTCGAGAGGTACGTGTTCACGATGGAAACTGATTTGATCTTGCGCAGGACGGAATCCAATTGCGAACATTTGTTACTCCGACGATGAACTTGCGAGTTCCTTAAGCCATAGAGCTAGTTAGTTGTTTGTATTGACTACAACTATGTTTGAGTTCTTCAAACAAGGGATTGTTTAGTTATTTTTATTCCCAATAAAGAATTATCTTCGTCATGCATGAAAGAAATATCATTTGTCATGAACAAGGATAAAATACAAATCATCTACTCTCATCTCAACTAGCATCTTTACCAAAGCAACATTTGGAGAATTATGTGCGAGAGGGGGTAACTCTAATATAATTACGGTTCAGAAAACGTAATTAAAAACTATGAATTTTTCTCATAAGTTCAAACTATTTAAGGGGAATGGAGGGACATGCTAAGGATATAATGAGCAATATATTCTTTTTATTGACATTGTTATACATTGAAACTTTGACCTTGGAGTGGTCAAGCGGTTAGCGTACCAGCTTTCTGTGCGCGTGGTCACGGGTTTAATTCCTGCCGAAGTCTGGTGAACGAAGTGGTTCGAAGCCCACTTTATCAAAAACTGTAGGTTTTGTCCTTAGAAGTTCACCTGCTTGTTTAGGACATTAATAATGATTCATTCACATTGGAACTTGATTAGATAACAAGGTACATATTTAACAAAACCATGGAATGGCACAAAAGTTCACTGATTAAGAAAGATTTTTTTTTTCTCTTTACTTACAAAGGTGTTAAGTGCCCGTTTCCCCCTGACATTTATGGCACATGGACCCATCCAGATGTAGGCCTTGGCACTCCTTTCCGCATCCATTTTGCTAGCATGTGCCCGCCTGAGTGAAAAGTGCCTAAAGGCCATAAATACATTAAATCAATTCAACCATAACATCTTCAAATTTTCTATAACTATCAGAACTGAGATTAGCGGCCTTGAGTATTTATTACCGTCTCGTCATCCGCTGTGGAGGAACTAAGGAAAAACAAAGTAAAAGATGGCCATCCTGGAATTTGAATCACAGACATCCCGAACGCTATGTTCCGAAAGATGTTTATGCTCTTTCCGTGAATGATGTCTACCAATAACTTAATATTGATTATAGGTGAAAGTTTAAATATGATGCAAATGTTTGTGGAAAAGAGGGCGGGGCCTATATGCTCGTTCCCCATGTACAATATTTTAGCTATTTGTACAATCGCGAGCATATATTTTTGACCCCCTTGAATGCTCATTTCAGCTATATGAATTGTGGTAGCGTTCGCCTATTGAATATGCAACCCAACTTGATTAGTGGAGTATCTTGAATGCATATCACCCCAGGATGTGCAATTCTTCCTCCAAAAGTCTTTTGCAGGGAAAAGAACGAGAATGTGTATTGTGGAATCATATAAATTGCAGGCGTTAGCATCACTTAGAGAAATTTAAGATAAAACAGGTTTAATTAGAAGAAATGTTTCTTGTATCGTAGAGAAACTAGTAGAAATGTATATTTAAGAACTTTTATATTCAATTACCACATTTAAAAACGTAATTAGTTAATGTTATAAACACTTTTGTGTAACAAGAAAATACT
>JAGDQP010034617.1:0-20012 GCA_022664845.1 Lepisma saccharinum | reverse complement strand
CCTGGCAATGCTAACGTTTATGAAGAGTAAAACTTGGTGGGACACGCAGGAGTATTGGAAGTTGGCACGAAAAATTGGGTTCATCCATATTCCATTTCACCACTTTTTAAGGTTGAAGGAGTTGACTGGACAGTTTGCACCCCTGGTGGTTTTGCTCGTATTTCGCAGCTTTTTACACTTGTGTAATGTATAGACTCGCTTCGCCTCATTGGGGCGCTGCCCCCAGAATTCCAAGATGGCCTCGCTGGGGCCCACCCCTTTATTGCAATCAGGCTCCAGCTGGGAACTGTAACCTAGTAGGGGAGACGAGCCGAATTTATTCTAACCTACTCGTAATGGTACACCTTCATACCATTCTCTAGCTTCAGTCGTTATAAAGTGGGGCTTAGGCGGGCATTTTGGATACAAGATGGACACATTTTTAACGTTTTCTTATATTTTCGTGACATACTCGTGATGATACACTGTCATACCAAATTTCATTTCCCTATCTCAAACGATGTGAAAAATTGTATTTCAGCTGCCATTTTGAATCAAAGATGGTGAATTTTTTTAAACGTTGTTATGTTTTCCTAAACTACTCTTGATAATACATCATTATGCCAAATTTCGTATCTCTGGCTCAAGCAGTTGGAAAATGGATTTATGACGCCCGCCATTTTGGATCCAAGATGGCGTCTTTAGAGATATTTTGTAATATTTTCATAATCTACAAATAATATTGTACTGTCAAACTAAATTTCATTATTCTAGCGGCAGCCGTTTAGGCTGTGTATTCTTTAAAAGTTTAGGGTTGGCGGCCATTTTGAATTCAAGTTGGCGACTTTTTCAAATTTTTAAAAAGTTTTCTTAATTTGCTACCAATGATGTAGTTTCATACCAAATTTCACTGTTCTATCTTTAGCCGTTTAGGCTGTGTATTCTTTGAAATTTTAGGTTTGGCGGCCATTTTGAATCCAAGATGGCGACCTTTTCAAAATGTCGGAATTTTTCCTGTATCTACTTATCATCCTCTACCTTCATACCAAATTTCATGTTTCTAGCTTACTCCAAACACCCTAAACAATATGATGAGTGAGTCAGTGAGTGAGTGAGTGAGTGAGTCAGTTAGCCTAAAATGTGCAATTTCAGGGGTCCACAACTAGAACATAGTTTGAGATACGAATATGAAATTTTGTACATCTGCACATATTTACCATATCTCCTTAACGGCAAAAGCTCATATTCCTATCTTTAACATCTTTTTTCTTACGGGGCCCCCAAATCGTCGATTTTGCCATAAACTCTTGTTCCTGTATAACATGCTTCTGGCAGTGCTAAAGTTTTCTGACGTGAAGAACTTGGCTCATGCACTGCCGTGCATGTTGAAATGAATATTCACATGTAGTCCAGTCAAGGAATGGTTTCTAGACAGACTTTTGTGTGCACTTTTTTTGACTTTCGGAATATATTCGAAGGTGCTTGGAGATGAATATACCAAAAGTCCCGGGTTCTGCAAGAGGAGGTAACTCCACGGCATAGCAAAATGTGTCCCTTCTTTTGTTTTTTGCTTATATCTCGATAATGGTGGGTCCTAGCAAAAACGTCATTATATACAAAATTGAAACTGACAAAATTTGGCACAAAATTGTTCCTATTAAAAATTTCCTTATCTCTAACCGTTTTCAAGTTATAAACCGTTGAAAATCGTAATTTTGTTCAAAAATAAGTTGCACACCACGATTTTGGATATATAATGTCTCGTACCATCTTATCCGTTATATTGAAGGCAAAATTGCACAGAAATGAAGTTGAATTTGTAAAGCATAAAGCTATCTTCAATTTGGTATATAAACAAGCAAAATCCGCGCGTGATATCAAAAGTTATAATTAATTGCCAAATTACGATTAACAAGGAAACTGTCTCCGGTGGGATACGAAAATCAGCATGAAACTTCCACGGTACATTGATGATGTGTTCGAATGAACACTCCTGTAGTACTACGTTTCGAAGTTTTTCGGAACACGAGTTACAAGACCTCATAGTTTTCGAAATTTTGTTCTGAACGCCTGAAACTTAGTATATATGTGTTGTACATATCTTTATACATATGTGTTGAAGTTTACGCATTTTTTATTCACTTTTATATTGAAGGATGCGCGGAAGATAATTTTAATGTTAGATTAAAGTTATTGATGAAGTTGACGTGTGAATTAATTGATCTGATCTCTGCCAAATGGGAATATTTTATGACTACAGGGTGTAACACACGTACACCATGATTACATAACAATGCTGCAAATTATTTTAATTCCTACATCAGAATATTTTTGTGCGTCGAGGCTAGAAATAGCCGTAGAGGTTAGTTTCTTTTAAACATTTTTAACTCTTCTTTTTTTGGAGCGAGGCTAGTTTGCTTATTTAGCTTCAGCCTTTTTCGGATTGGTCACCTTTGAACGCGAGGGAGGTTCCGCAAAGGGTGAAAGCTGCTTGCGTAACCTTTATCATATCGAGTTTGTGAAGCTCGTATGGTCATTCTACGTCAGTCAGTCAGAGGAGTCAGCATATTATTTCAACCTCGGTTTTCCAACCAGCAGCCAAAATGTAAAGACTGAAAACCACCGAGGCTCTGCCCGGCAAATATCGGCGAGGGCCGTTCATCATCACTACTTCTCCGCTATTTCTGCAATGTTTCAAATAAGTCTCGAAAATTCATCAGTCGGCGAAGTCAGTCTATGAAACATTAATCGCATAAGAACCGCGAACCGAAAATATTCATTTAACGAAAATATTAACTTTTTCGAGTTCAATGAAACTTCGATATATATATATTTTTAGGGTCAGTTCTACAATCGACGGCTAAGCTTCTGGCCAAAAGTAAGTTGCGGCCACGTCTCATTTTGCGTACTCTCATTGGCCAAAATATAACTTGGGCTCAACTTAACCCTAGCCAGAAGCTTAGCCGTCGATTGTAGAACTGACCCTTAGGCTCCGAATTTCTGACCATGATCGTACCGTAATGAGCACGTTTGTTTTACCTTCGCAGGGGAGGTAAATTTCTAGCTCTCAGTAACTAAATAATATTTTGATAAGAAAGTAAATTCTATGTAATTCAACTTGTTGTGCGCTCTTAAATGTAATCAGATCAGTAACTCAAAATCTCTCAAAATACCAACCTTAATATCATCTTTTTTCGTAAAGTCTGCAAATCGTCTATTGATTTAACAATGTTTGAATAACCTTCCACAGAGCTGTGTTCTGATGTTTTTCAGTGTACCAATTTTGTGTCTTTTCTGTAACGCTTCTACTATCAGAGATAACAGAAGTCTCTTTGCATATTTCTCTAATTATAAAATATTCTATATTGAATGATGCATTGATTTTAAGTAACTAATTATCAACGCCTTAGAGGGGTATAGTTAACGAACGAGCTTTCTAAGCAGTTGTCCACGAAGCACCAGATTTATTATAATTGTTTAACGCCAGTAGTTTAAATCTCGCACGAAGCGATGACTAATGCATCGATTCTTTTTAGCATTTATATATTTGTTTGTTCTGTCGTAATACTAAGTTGAAAAGATAGCGAATGATGTATGGCTGGTTGTTATATTCTGCTCTGTGAATCCCGTTAAATGTTGTGATTAGTTGGTTATTTTATGCATCAGGCATCAACTGATCTGTTCGCGGCAGTGTAATTTTAAAGATGTCATATTGAATTGTTACATGATTGTCGTAGATAATGCATGGAGACCCCAGGGTCATTGCATAGTTAAGAGAATATGTATTGAGACGTTTCCCCCTTGTAATTATCTTGATTGAACAAGGAAGGCGAAACCAAAGTTAGATAGTGCTGTAATCCCAAACTGCAGGTCAATTCCGAAGACCAGAGATAGAGCGTAATTCATTCAGAAAGATACTATGTGGATTTTTGTCGTTATTCATAAATATGTGCGATTACCAGCCTATTTTTTCAGTATTTAAATCTGTGTTGTGTATATTGAAATTATTTAATAGTCAAACTGTTTAGAGTCTTTCGTTGCAAGCACTAAGATCGAATTTGAGGTGATTTTACAGAGAATATGTTACAAAAAAAAAAAAACATTCCTATCACATTCCTGAGAGATTGTAAATAATTTTAATTAACTAAAACAGCTAATAATTTGACTAGTTAATAAATCGTTCGTCGCCCAGCATTTGTTCCGAAGTTAATAACCCTTTATCTGACCGAAAGTGTGAAATACAAGTCATGGAAGGTTTCGCGTAAAGCCGGTACTGAGCGGAACTCAAGAAACTAACCTCTCGCTACTTTGTATATATTTGCTTCCGCCTATCCCTTTCCTTTTACTCGTAAATAAACTATATATCATATTTATCTTAATTATGTTGTTTGATATTAATAGCTATTGGTTAAGTTCCCGATTTCTATACCCAGATTTGTTACTGGTAAACCATAGTGAAATTTCTTTGATTACAAATATATTAAGTCTAATTAATTACCCCGAGTCAGCAATAAATACACGGCGCAGTAAGGTTGATCAACCTCAGACCTGGTGCCCGACATGTTTGTGAGCTTTACTCTTTATCTCCTTCTAAGAAGGGGGAAATTTTATCTAATTATTTTGTTCTTTATATTCTTTATACGGATTACTGTAGCTGTGTAATTTGTAAGTATTTCCATTATCGCAAGTTGCCTAGTCTTACCGCGATTCTGTGAGCGCACTAATCTATAAGGTACATGTTACATGTCCAGGATTTCGTTTTTAAATATTCATACGCAAAGAGACGAAGATTTTCATGGGAAAAATAGTTATACTATCAAACCAAATCCAAAACGTAACGAGGGTGACCCAAAGGAAACTTCCCATCTCGTTAATGTCGTAACCAACTGATTTCCAGGAGAAATCCAGACACACACCACTTTTAATTTAAGCGAGAATGTGCCAGCGTGGTCAATCATTCTGTCCCAATTTATTGTGGTCTAGTGGCGAAAGTGAAAATTTCTTACATGTCAAGTAACACCTCATATTAATGGTCTTTAGGTTCTATTTACAAAAGCATATGATCACTTTACTAGTTTCTTTGAAATCCTTGTGAGAAATTGCGTTTGCAGCTCTCAAATATTATGAAGTAAAACTTGATAGGTAAGGTTATATTTTACACTATTTAACGTTATGAGCGCTCTACCTGCTATCATTAGTATAAAAGAACTCAGACTGAAAATATCACTACGATAAATGTAAAGATGCTATCTCATATTTTACGATCCAATAGCACGTGGATTCAATGTGTTTGTTTGTGTTTGGATTTTCCTGGAAATCAATTGGTTACGAAATTAATAAAATGGAAAGTTTCCTTTGGGTCACCCTGTAGTCATATAATATTCGCATTTGGCAGAGATCAGATCAATTAATCAACGCGTCAACTTCATCAATAACTTTAATCTAACATTTGAATTATCTTCTGCGCATCCTTTTTATATAAAAGTAAATAGGAAATGCACAACTTCAACACATATGTATGAAGTATTGCCTAACTTTCAGGCGTTCAGAACAAAATTTCGAAAACTATGAGGTCTTGTAACTCGTGTTCCGAAAAACTTCGAAACGTAGTACTACAGGAGTGTTCATTCGAACACATCATCAATGTACTGTGGAAGTTTCACGCTGATTTACCTGTCCTACCGGAGAAAGTTTCTTGTTAATCGTTATTTGCCAATTAGTTATAACTTTTGATATCACGGGCGGATTTTGCTTGTTTATATACCAAATTGAAGATAGTTTTATCCTCTACAACTTCAACTTCAACTTCATTTCTGTGCACTTTTGAGCTTAACATAACGGTTTAGAAGGTACGAGACATTATGTATCCTAAATCATGGTGTCCAACTTATTTTTGAACAAAGTTACGATTTTCAACGGCTTATAACTTGAAAACGGTTAGAGATATGGAAACATTTAATAGGAACAATTTTGTGCCAAATGTTGTCAGCTTTAATTTTGTATATAATGACGTTTTTGCCAGGACCCACCATAATCGATATATAAGCAAAAAAACCAAAAGGAGGGACACATTTTCCTATGCCGTTTAGTTAGCTCCTCTTGCAGATCCCGGGACTCTTGGTATATTCATCTTCGAATACATTCCAAAAGTAAAAAAAAAGTGCGCACGAAAGTATGTCTACACCCTATTTTTAGTCATTCGTTCATTCGTTTAATATTTGAAATTAGTTTTTTAAGTAATATATGAAATTACACCCGCGTTTCATAATCTTTAAATGAAGTGTTTCATTGTTAGGTTTAATTATTACTACATGAAATACGAGGCAAATATTTAAAACTTGTCACTTATATAAGAGTATACAATGAGAACGAATTGAATTGTTGGTAAACTTAAAAAATAATTTTAAAAATTGGAGTGGAAATTTGAGGTATTGGGCAGGAAGATTAGTATTTTTTTTCTTTATACATTCCTTACAACAAATATTGATGCAACATAAAAAAGAAGAAGGCTTTTATGGAATTATATGCCTCGGTGGTAGGTTTAGTGGCATTTTTGGGAGACTACAATGACCATATAAAGGAACTAGGAAATAGCTAAACTAATAAACTCTGAGGAGTATAATCGAAGATTGGGTAGAAGATAACAACTTAGTGATTTTAAACAATAAATATACGACTTTTGTTCCTAATAATGGTAAAAAGCCAAGTACAATAGATTTAATATTTTGCTCTCCAGAATTCGCATTGTGGTATAACTGGTGTACGATTTCACATTTGTACACAAGTGATCCCTACCTATTATCTTCTACTGCCACGCCATTAATATAAGGGAAGTCCCGATTACATATGGCCAACCTTTGAGAAAATAGAATACAAAGAGCACAAGATTCGAATTCATTTAGAGGTATATTTGATTATCTAATAAATCAGGACTTGAAAAAGGTATGCATTTCTCACAGTAGTTTTCTGCAAGATATTTATACCTGCATGAATGCCACAACTACTTTACTTATCAATACCTCTAAATCCCAATACCCTAAACTCTATTGGTGGGCAACTAAATACCAAGAAAATAGTGAAAAAATAGCTATAAAAAGTATTTATATATACACACACATACAAGAAACAAGCTAAGTAATGGTGTTAAAGACAAAACCAATTTTCGCTCGTATAATATCAAATGTTTCTTTAAGAACTACCGCCCCTCTTCGCCCCAATAGAGTCAACTTCATAGTTCTCCCCACTCTTTCAGACGATAAGAAATCCGAAGGTGACTCTGTCTGACTTGTAGTTCCTGAAATCTAGGGGACGGAGAAACCTAAGTGATTTAAAAGGACCTGCCACCTTTAGAGTCAAAGTGATAGTTTTCTCCACCCTTTCAGACCACGACGAACTCAATGGTATATTACTCATCTCTACCTGACTTGTAGTTCCTGAGATCTAGGGTGTAGCAGACCCGTTTGAAGTATTATAGCTGCTACATAGCTATTAATAAATAGTTAATCCGTTTACTGTCATTATTTAAGGAATTGCGGATTAATACTTCAGTTTTCTTTGAAATTCTAGTTTTTTTATGTCTGAATAAAATACTTTTAGTTACGAGGTTTCTAATTGGCTGAATTTCCTTAGCAACGTTTTAGCCTAGTTATTTATTTTTCTGCTAGTCTTTTTTTTCATATTATTATCTGATTAGCGAAGGAAATAAGTTTCTTAATTAATGAATTAATATTATTATAGTAAAAAGATTTTAAGATATTTTTATTTTCTTTAAATCATTTTAAGTTAAATTATCGAACAAAATAGATCCGTGAAGTTTCTTTTTTCTCTTTATTTATTCATCACCAAGGAAAAGTCTCTTCTTTTTTCTTTTGTTGATTCCATTTCCATAGAAATGAATGAAGTTAGATAGAAAAGAATATTTGGTGCGCGATACGCGTGAAGTTTGAGTTCGTGTCGGGCATTTTTACTTTGTTATTACGTTTAATCGTTTTATGCGCGCATTGACTTAGTATCAGGATGGAAACTTATCTAGAAACCCGGCCTACCGAGAGGTGGAACGACCAGTATTATTAAAAATTAATTGTATTTATTGTTTTTATTTTGAAAAACTCAGAATGAGTGCTTAATTTAAATTTTAGTAGGGCGTCTTTTTCCCCTTCGAACCGTTTCACATTTTGGCATGTTGAATTTATAGTCTAATATAATAAATTATTTTCTAAGTATTTTTATCCTAAAACTTTTCATTCTTCATGAGTATTTAATTAAGCGAAGTCTAAAAATAATGCCTTCTTATCGAAGTTTCCGATATTGGAATATAAAGCTTAAGAAATTTTATATCATCTTTTAACTCTTTTGAATTTTCTGAATTCGTAACTAAATTATGTTTAAGATGAAATTTTATCTCATGGAACAGATGTTAAAAACTGTTAATTCAAGTTAAAAAAAATGGAAAAGTTTTCTCGTTCAGAAATTTTGTTAATTTTGTTTGTGCTGAAAGAAACTCGAAATCCTAATTTTTAAATCTTTGTCAAAGTCAAGTCGTTCTACTTGATTAGAATGGCTTTTGAATTAATTACATAGAATTTTTAATAAAACAAAAGAGAAATTAGTTGAAATAGAAAAGATTCTAGCAATAAGGTTGATGATCTTCAAACCATAAGGCTGATGGCGGCCCTAAAACCCACCACGCCCAGCATCACCAACCCTAAGGCTCAAACATCATGAATCTTGCCACTTTGCGCCAACTTGCAGTGTTCCTCTTATATGCTGTCGCCAAGAAACTTGGGTCATCCATCCTTCATGTCACCACTGTTTAGGGCTGACGAACTTAGCTGAACTTTTTGCACCTCTGGTATCGTAGCTCGGATATGGAATCTACTAGCGAATAGTAAATATATTTGTTTTTACGTAGAAGGCAAAATAAGACATAGTTAGAATAACTACCGGTCTAATATAGGGGTGCGGTCTCCCCATTTTTGTTTAATTTACACTGAAGTTCCAAAAGTCATGGGATAGCGGGAGGGAACTAGTTGACGGCGCGAAGGAGTTGCAGTGTAGTCTGTTGGACTTCTGTAAGTGCAGTGAAACTTTGTGTATCGTGGTGATAGGAAATCAACGGGAATTATCAGCGTTTGAGTGCGGAATGATAGTTGGTGGTAGACAAATGGGGTATGCGATTTCGGAAATCGTCCGGACAGTAAACTATACTCGCTCTACAGTGTGAAGGATGGACCGTGAGTACCGCAATGGAGGCATTGCGACTCATCAGGGACAACCCAGTGGCCACCAATGGGTGCTGAATGACCGCGACCGACAACGTTGTCCTGGCAAACAGATAAACAACAGTGAGTTGTCAATGCGGAGTACTCGGGGATTACTGTGCAGGCAGAATGGTTAGCCTGTGTGCCCCGGGTGAAAAAATAAATAGAAAACCAAATAAAGGATGTCCACAGAGGTCCACCTGTGGCCCAATGTTTTGGGACATATGTATCGATCCCTGCATCAAAAAAATAAACGAGAGGAGAGAGGTCATGTCCATAATTGCGTACGCCGGTGATATTGCCATATTGATTGAAGCGGACTCGCGACGAGAAATAGAAACCAAATCGTAGAGGGTACTCACAACAATATACAACTGGTGTAAAAGTAATAAGTTAGCTGTTTCTACTGAAAAAACGCGATATATGATCTTTAAAAACAGATTAGAAAGAAACCCTGTCATTAAGTATAATAATCAAAATTTAAAACGAGCCAAATCATTTCGATATCTAGGAGTAATCATAGATGAGAAACTAAATTTTATTGAACATGTAGAAATAATAAAGAACAAAATAGTTAAAATTGGCAATAAAACTGTAACATTAGCAAGAACGAGGTATGGACTACCGTTGAAATATATAAAGTTATATCATGGACAGATTATTAATTCAATAGGCACTTATGGTGCAAGTGTTTGGGCACACAGGCTGACGGAAAATAAAAGGTTGGCTGAAAAATTGGATAACGGACAGAGATCGGTGCTACTGAGGACATCAGGCGCTTATCGGAGTACACCCGGTATAGCTGTGAATATTATGCTGGTAATAATGCCCCTACACCTGGAAGTTATAAATCAGCATCAATGCATTGGTTTAAGAAAGGAAACTTAATTAGAGTTACAGAAATTTTGGGAACAATGCCAAATTGTAGAGCAGACATAGAAGAAATTATAGTAAGGAAATGGCAAAGTCTTTGGGAACAGAGTAGCAAGTCTAGAAGATTGTTTAGAATAATTGATAATGTATAAACTAGACTGTACTGGAAGGAATGGAACCCAAGTGGGGAACTGATACAATTTCTAAGTGGCCACGGGTCTTATAGAGCAAAGTTATTTGAACTTGGCTTGGTGGACTCTTCGGAATGCGAGTGTGGTCAAGAATCAACACCGGAGCACGTAGTTCTTGAGTGCCCCAACAATCAAATAAACGATCAGGGAACAGAATTGCAACAGGTTATTGACTTAAGAAGAGATTTGCAAGAGCATACAATTCGGGATATGATAAACAACGAAGACTTACGGAATTCCTTGAACCTACTTGCGGCGAAAATTTCGTATATGTGTAAAAAAAAGATTTGTAAATAGGAATTAGAAGAGGAATTACAACTTAAATTACCTAAATCGGAACTACTCAAGCAACTGTACATACTGTAAATAATGCGTGATCGTGAAACTGTGCTATTCGTTTGTGTTGTGTTCGTGCGTCTTGAATCGTTGGCGAGTCTTGTATGCGTGATTGTAAAAACAGGCCTGGAATATTTAAAAGGGAAGGGAAAATATGGTTCATGCGAACTTTGTGGATTTTCCATCAATTCCACGGTCATGGCCATTGCTTTCCTTCGAGAGATCGACGTAACAAGTATAAATGTGCGAATAAATGAGGAATTTAATAAATAATATTAAAAATCCCCGAGTTGCTGCCGACTGACAGTCAGGACAGCACCGAAGCTCTGGATGCAGAGAAACAGAAAATAGCGTTCTAAGTGAAAGTGTGTGTGAAGAAAATTAGTGAAATAGTGTGTGGAATAGTGCTAAGTGCTGTTTGGTGCAACGATATGGAGAGGAGAAGAGGAGGAGCTCCTGGAATCAGCCCCGATCGACAGATCTGGAGGGAGATCCCGCTGCCCAGGAGCCTGAATCAACTCTACCAATCAACACCATCGCCTGAAGATGTATGAATGAATGTATGAATGTGTTGTAATTGTATGTGATGTCCACGTGTCTTATAAATAAAAATTAGTAGACTACCAGGAAATAATAATAATATGTTTTGGAGGGGATGATAGCAATTAGGCTGGGACTTTTAGGGATAGTCAGTAAAGTTGGGAATAGAGATAGTATCATATAGTAATACTGGGAATAGATATACATTGGAGGATTTTGTGCAAGTAATAATAACTCTATAGGTATAGATAGATAAACAAAGTAAGAATGAACAATTAATAAAGAATAAGTAATGAACATAATAGTAATGGAAATGATTAAGTATGAATGGAAGTTTAAATAAAAGAGAAGCTACAAGTAAATAAGAACATTTAAAGAATCTAATTAATTAATTAATTAAATAATAATAATAATAAGTACATAAATAAATAAGAAAAGAATAAGCTTAGCTGTAAATTGTAATACTTGACTCAAGTCTCTCTAATGTAAACAATGTATATGAAAAGCAAAAAAAAAAAAAAAAAAAAAGAAAAGAAAATTAATTCCCCCCAATCTCGGAAATAGGGCCCAGGATTGTCCGCAGGAAACTGGGCTATTAGAAATATCCCCTATAGCCCTCCCAACAACATCAACTTTGAGTAAACGGGTAATATCGACTCCGTGCCTCGAGGCGGGGAGACGAAACGGGGGATGGCCTACCCCAACTTTGTGGAGAATCCGTTTTCGATTCGTTGTACCCCTCAGGTACTCGAAACAAAGTTGTGTCAAGAAGACAAAGAGGTAAGGGTGGCTAGGAGGGTTCCAAAATAGAATAGAATAGAGTAGAAATGCGGGGAGTCCCAGCAACGTGTCTGAGAGGTCAGACCAGCGATATTTGGTCTCCATGGGGTAACGCAGCCGAAGACAGAAAGGTGAGCCGCTACTAATCGCTGCCCATCGGCGGCGGCGACCCAAAATGGCTCGGGAACACGTGGATTGGGTCTTAGAGGACAAGCAACGTGTAGCGTGGTAAGATGAGTCACGTATCCACTTAGTACGCGCGGATGGTAGGGTCTGAGCATGACACAGACCCCATAAGGACATGAACCCAAGTTCTCAACAAGGCATTGTGGAGGTTGGTGGTGTGGCTTTGTCATGGTGTAAGGTGTGTTTACCTGGCATGGTTTGAGTCCTCTGGTCCTCTTGAACCGGAAATTGACCGGTCACCGCTATGTTCAGCTGCTTGATGACCATATCCATTCCTTTATGAACTTTGTGTACCCTGCCAACAATGTGATTTTCCAGGATGACAATGCGCCATGTCACCGGGTCGCAATCGTGCGGGACTTATTTGAGAAAAAATTTGGCAAATTCCAACGCATGAGTTGGCCCCAGATCGCCGGACGTGAACCTGATCGAGCACATATGGGATATTAGCGAACGGGGTATTCATGCCCAGGATCCTCCACCTGCAACAGCCACCGAATTGTGGACGGCAATAGAAACTGCATGACTGCACTTTCCTCCAGCGGACTACCAGCGACTTGTCGCGCCCCTGCCACGTCGAGCTGCTGAATTAAGCCTGGGAGTTTCCCATAATTTCATTAAGTTTTCTGGGATCAAAAGATAAGTATGAAGCGAAATTTGAGAAGTCCAGTGCCTTACTGACTGGACTAAACTGCCTTTCATAAGAAAACACTAGATCAAAATAGTATAGAGTTTCAGAAAAGCGTTGCCTGTACCCCGAAGGCATAAACTAAGTTGCTCGCACGACTTACATTACATTTCAAATACTTTTCTATTTCTCAATTAGGGATCGGTATCTCATTCACTAAGAGTATGTCCCATTTCTGCTAAAATAAATTATCAAGATGGCGACAGCAAATATTTTATCAGAGTTGCGTGCACGGTTACGATGATAAACCTCCTTCTCATTCTGCGCATGTGAGTAAAGAACTGAAAAATGCAAGTAAACACCTCAGCATACCAAACGTCTCTCGGTTTTACTAGATTCCAATGAAACAACATCAAATATTAAAAATTCTGCGGAACTTTACTAGGAATTCCAACCAACGTTCACAATTTTTTTCACACTGTGGAGAAACCCTTTGAGAATAATGAGAAGCTCATTTTCAAACGGGCGCATGTCCAGAGGGGAAAATTTTTCAGGAGGCGTAAAGAAATGTGTTTCTTTTGGAGTGCAAATAGTATAATTGTGAGAACGATTGTGTGTTGTAACTAGAGAAATTCCTTTTATTAAAATGTTAGAAATTCGTACAATTAGGCCTATAGCGCACTCTCTCCTGAAAAATTTGCCCCACTAGACATGCGCCCTTTGAACGAAAGCTCCTTTGTTGGTGTGAAGCAAGATTTAAAGTACGGATATAGAAGTTGGATATGCAGATATATCAAAATCTTAATAGTGACACCCTACTACTCTTGTCAATAGGGTCTACGAATATCAAATATTCGTGGACAAATTTGTGGATTTCCAGTTTTGGATACTGGTACCTATATCTGGATCTCGGTCCGAAACTTCTTTTAAGGGATCCAGATTGCCGATTAGTGTTGCCCATGAGACAGAAATTGAGGCTGTCTCGTCTCGAAAATGACTTGTCCAGAAAGTGTCTCGTCCCGAAAAGACATAATTATATTGTATATTACGACAGTGCTGTCTCGTGTCGTTTTCCATAGACATTTCTCTGTCTCGTTTTATGGGCAGCACTATTGCGGATATCCGGGTCTTTCGAGAGCAAGTCCATCTGGATCCAGTAATCTATAGTTTTAACCAATGCCGTCTGTCCAGCGCTGAATCAAAGTCAAGAATCGTTGCCACTGTATTTCAGACTTCTTGATTCTACTTACGTCTTATTGAATTAAGTTGTGTTTGTGTCCAGAGCTGAAACCCGGTTACATTTTGATGAACTGGCCTGACCCGATCCGAAACTTGACTCGATCGACCCAGTAATCCGATTGGTCTGGTCTGGGAATTCTAAAGAACTGAGTTTACGGCGTTGTATTTCCACTCATGCTCTGGAGTAACACTTCGGGTCCCAGTCACCCTTAAAGAAACTCTGTCCAAATGCAAGGAAATAATTAAATACTCTTCTTTGCCCTCCCAAGCAGGCATATGCCTTGTGACCCGGTCCTAAATTTGACTTTAATGATCCAATTGACCCGGTGACCCATTTTAGCTCTGTTTGTGTTCTTTAGGTATCTTTGCTATAGGCCAGGATAGAGTATATAAAAGCATGTGGGAAGAAAGTCGTCCAGGGACTAGTTTATGAAGGTACAATTCAGTTATTAGTCTGCTATAATTGGGGGGGAAACTATCATTATAGCTGACCGGTGGATTCGAATGCGCAGTTCTATCAATTCAGGGTTTCTCAACCTGAGGATCGCGATCTCCTGGTGGGTCGTGGTATGTTTACAAAGGAGTCGCAGAGAGATACAAATATAAATATTACTAGGATTTTGTAGGTTAAAACTAATTAACTTCTAATGAAGTATTTTATTTTGCTTGCTATTTTTATCTTTTCCAAAGATAATGTAGTTTGTTGAATAGTTTTTGGGTAATATAATTAAAAATATTAATTATAAAATACAAGAAATAATGAATTTTGAATGTTATTGAACGAGATTTAGATTTTAACCAGGGAAGATAACAAGCCGGATTTCGTCGTGGTTTAGCACAATGGGCCACATACAAACAATGAATGAAGTTATGGAAAGGACTAATGAATATGAACTTCCACTATATCTGTGATTCATAGATTTTGAAAATGCTTTCGATTCGGTCTCCTTGGCAGCAGTAATTAAATCACTTGAACATCAAAGCGTGGAAAGTGCATACATCAAGCTACTGCGAGACATTTACTCGATTGCTACATTTGTCATTAGACTACATCAAGAAAGTGGAAAATTTAAAGTTGGAAAAGGGGTAAGGCAAGGAGATTCAACTACTCAAAAACTGTTTTCAGCTGTCCTGGAGGAAGTGTTCCAAAATTTGAACTGGGATGAAGTTAGAATAAAGATCAATGGCGAATATATTCATCACCTACAGTTCGCTGATGATATAGTCCTGTTTGCTTCAAGTGCAGAAGAACTACAAACCAAGATAGAAGAGTTGTGTAATGAGAGTTGGAAAATAGGCTTTAAAATGAATTAAAGTAAAACAAAAGTAATGTACAATCAACATGCTGCAAAGAAGGAAATTAAGATTAGCGAAGAGCCAATATTCATAGTTGATGTGTATGTTTACCTAGGCCAGCTCAAAACATCGAATGTCAAGTTGACGGATGAAATAAATAGAAGGTGTAAACTGGTGTGCAGCTCGTTTGGAAGACTACACTTTATTTTCAAAAGCAAAGTACCAATTTGTCTCAAGCGTAAAGTTTATAATCAATGTGTCTTACCTGTAACGATGTACGGTTGTGAAACTTGGACATTGAATGCACAAACGACTCAAAGTCACACGAAGAGCAATGAAGAGATGCTAGGAATAACTAGGAAGGGCAGGGAGACAAATGAATGGATTCGCGCACAAACAAAGGTAGAAGATATAATCAATACAGCGAAGAAGATGAAGTGAAGATGGGTCGGTCACATAGCTAGACGAACAGATGGAAGGTGGACGACAAATGTACTACATTGGATTCCTAGAGAAAAGAAACGACCGAGACGACGTCCAAATGCAAGATGGGTAGATGAAATCAAGCGTTTTTCAGGAGCTACATGGATGAGTATAACATCAGACCGAGTTATGTGGAAAGAACGGGGGAGGCCTTCATCCAGCAGTGGATAGAAAATGACTGAATATGATGATGATGACAGGAAATAAACTGTTATGTTTTGAAATGAAAAGCAAATATACACAAAGTAAAATAATTGTGGATCGCCGGCAAGAAGGCATGGTAAAAGGGGGTCGCGGGATGAAAAACGTTGAGAAACTGTACCAATTAAGCTACGGCTGTTCGGTAATTACGTTCTCTATTTTGATATTAATTGTACTTTACTTCTACGATAAGTTTCGAAAATCCTGCTTAATCTTCCGGGGATAAATAAATTTAGATACTTTAAAAACAAACAAAGTTCACTGCGGATTGATATATCACGTATGTTTGGAGAATGAAAAATTATTGAGTGTAAAATCATCTCTTTAATCAGCGTCGGCTGCCATCTAGATACAGCAATGACAGACGATGCAGTGACGTCACAATCTCAGCTGAATCGATCTTCTTTGTTGGGGGATGGTGGCTGAAAATCCTCCTCTATAGACAGCGAGCAACCAGGAACTGTGAGAGCCGCGCGCGCGCCACCTACCGACAGACACGGGCGTTCCTCACCATCCAGCCGAGAACAGACAAGGAAGTTTCGACTGCAATGTCGCCGCTGACAGAAGAAGAACGTCGCCGGAGCAATGAGATTGCATGGTGTTGGTTCTTGTGATGGCGGCGGATGATCTGTCGCAATGGAGAATAGCAACGGAAGCGCGAGATTCAGCGTGGAAGAGCCTGGAGAACGCTGGCAACGATGCCCCCGATTGAGAGGTGTTATGAACAAAGTTCTTATCTTGGTGGTTGTATCAGTGATCACAGCTGTTTTGGTCGTTTCGCCGTTGTTCCTGAATATAAAACAAGCTCTTAGTGAACCTACAGAAGATCGAACCTCGGACTGCCAACTCAGTGATAGGCAACAAACTGAGACAGGGGTAGGTCATGGACATTCATGTTTACGTTTAGATAAATTTGTGAAAAAACGTAATATTTATGTGATTATTATCGTGTGCCTTTTATGAAAGGTGCAACCCAATTTAATTTATCATCCTAAATTTGTAAGAAATTCGTGCTTTAAGCAGTTTTCGAAGTGTGTGTGTAGGGGGGTGGGGGAGCAGAGACGGTATGTTTATCTAACATTTGCCTTGACATAAAATGTTACATATAAAAACACACATACCTTCTTTTTTTTCAACAACGGTATGCTTTCAGCTCTCAATAACCAGGACCGGTATGTCATGCCGGCACGTACCACCTCACTTCGACCACTGACTTCAAGCCTTCAGAATGCAGTGACAATAGTTCAAGTTTAATATCGGCAGGAAGGGGGGGGAGGGGCATGCAGATTCGGCTTCTCTGTTGACCATATACTGACCGAGGGTTTATAGGGTTGTTCTCAGTTTCACTAGCAAAATGCCGGTATGGCACTAAAAGTCATGTCCGCTTCCATCTCCTTCCATGCTCCCGGAAGAGTTCTCGCCGAGAGACGTCATCTGACAGTCTTTGACGAATTTAGGCCATGACCATATCTGTCTTGTCCTTAAATGTAAGTGAAGCATGAACTTATTCTGTCTTTAATGAGCATGATGGCTGAGCGCAAGCGTCGTCTCTTCTCAATTCAGAGATCTTCGGCTCGAAAACCTAGCTTGTATGACTGAGGCCATACATAGCACAGAATTTCCCAGAAATACCTCATTTGTATACCCATAGGGATGGTATTGAGACGAGACGAGACGAGACTGGCATCAGTCTCCTTCTCGACTCGAATCTTTTATGACCGTCTTGGTCTTGGTCTCGTCTCGATCTAAAAATTTCGGTCTTGGTCTTGGTCTCGGTCTCGATTGTACACCTCAGTCTCGTCTTGGTCTCGAATCTCGTCACGTTAGTCTCGGTCTCGTCTCGAGAGTCTAGAAAGACGATAAACTTTAAGAAGTTGTCGTCCCTTGACTTGTTTGAAATGGGTACGCAGGCTTTCTGATCTCAGTACAAGAACAAGAATATTAATATGATATTAGCATAGTTTGTTACATTGTTAATTTGGGGTTTAGATTAGAAATAATATTCTGAAATTGAGAGAAGATCATTATGACTTTAAAGTAATATAAAGCTTTAGTTAGGATATATAGAATACCAATAAGTGGGATACATGAAAATATTTCTATTATGGAAATGGATCAATGTTATACCACAAATTGCGAAATTGGCATATGTTACATTTACGTTTTGCTATTTCTAAATTATATTTAAATTGAATGAATAACTGTTACGTTCAAGTTGAAAAATTTACATTTTAGTCGAAATTTTCTACGAGATCTATAGCAATAAATGAACGTACCCTGTTAAAGATTTTCCGAAACATTCTTGAGAAAAGCTAGGCAACCGCAGCTACCTGGGAATTTTCAGTAATTTGGCTAATAAAAGGCATCCATCATACAGTTCTCAGGAATGTTGGGAGCAAAAGAAAAAAAGAATAGAAGTCTAAAGATTTGAACACCGGCAAAAAGTCCAAGCGTCGTATTGACTGCTCTAAATTTCCGGTTAAAAGAAAACAGTATAGACTATAGATTGTTAGAATGTTGTTGGCTGAATCCCAAAGATATAAGCTAAGTTGATCTCACGACACGCCACATTTTAATCATTTATGTAATTGTCAATTAGGGTTTGGAATCCCCATTCACTCAAAATATTTCACATTTCTACCAAATAAAAACAGACAAAATGGCGGCAGCAAACTCTTGATCAACATAGCATGCACAGCTACAACAAGAAACAGTTTTCTCATTCTGCGCATGTGCAGAACTTAAAACGAAAAATATATAGATAATCATACGAGAAGTCTTTGAGTTTTTCTCCATTACACTCAAACAACATGAAATACTAGAAATTCTGCAAAACTTTCCCTAGAATTAATAGAAACGTTAACAAATTTTTTAACAGTGTACAGTACGTGACAAAAATTTTACTTGTTGTGAACTTTTATACAAAGAAATTGAAAATAGCATTTACCGAACTCCATAGCCACACGAATCAGTTTACAATACTGCTCTTGATTGATTAAAAGAACCCATTCATAGGTATGGGTTACAGCTGCACGTCCATACATTAAAGCAAAAGAAACGAGTGGTGTGTGTTCCCGGTAGGTGCTATTTTCAAATAGCGTATTGCGAATCTTTTAAACAGAAAGAAGCACATTGGTATTTCAAATAAACCGTGTTATTAGATTAAAATGTCATTCCAACAATCCTAGTAAAGCATAGCTTAATAGGTAAAAAAAAAATAATAACTTTACTATGTTTCAGGCATACTATGTACAATCTTATAACCCGTCTACGTCCGTCTGCCGCCAACTTTCGACTCAGGTACTACTAGGGTTACGAAGGTGGTTGAGTTATTATTATTGAAAGACAACAGAAAATAGTTTGGCATCGATAACTGACTACCATGACTTATATAAAATAGTAATATTTTCAAACTACAATATAACATGTTAAATAAAATTTATCAGAATGAAACTAATCGTCACAAGACTTCTTTCACTATGAAACAACATCAATAAAAGCATTAAATTAACATTATCTACAACAATGAAAATATACTTTATAGTCTCGATCGAAACGAGAGTCTTGAGAGGCAAGTCTCGGTCTCGTCTCAATTCTCGAGGGATAAGTCTCGGTCTTCGTCTCGTCTTGAGTAAATCTCGATGCTTAAAGGCTCGGTCTAGTCTCGTTACCTAGACCTTAGTCTCGGTCTTGGTCTCGAATACGAGACGAGACCGAGACGAGACCAGTCTCGGTACCATGCCTAAATTACCCTACGTGCGTTGAATATTCTCCGAATATCCCCTTAACCCTGATAACAAAGTAATTAACTAACTAACTAACTATGGCTTATGGAACTCGCAAGTTCATCGCCGCAGTAACAAACGTTCGCCATTGGATTCTATCCTGGGCAGTATCAAGCCAGTCTCGAAGATCTCTTCTAATATTGTCCTCCCAACGACGTCTCGGTCTTCCCAATGGCCTCTTTCCATCGGGCCTTCCAACCAGGATAGAATATAATCTTCGTTTTTCCCCCATCCG